>JAPYYR010000316.1:0-34407 GCA_030523065.1 Aphidius colemani
TTGTTTAATGTTTTAAAATAAATAATTAATAAAAATTAACATATATATAATATTAATTTGACTTTATTTATTTATTTAATTGTGTTTTAATGTTTTTTTCTATTAAACGCCGGATCGTACTCATTAGTATTGAATAAAAAAATTATTTATTTATGACGAAAAGAATTTTAAATCAATTCCAATATTGCTCTCATAGAAGCAGAGTTCGAATAGAGTTACCCTGTGTGAACCAAATATTCGAAAAAAATAAAAAAACTACTAAAACATTTTTTAAATTGTTGTCGTGTTGATGAGTATAAATAATTCCACTTTACTTTGTCAGTTTTATTATTTTTTTTTTAATATATTTTTGCATAATAATTTGTTATAATGGTACATTATTTTTTTTTATAAAATGCAGCTTCTATCTTATCATTTATATTTTTTATTTATATAACATTGTCACAACACTCGCTAAATGATTAATGTAAATATTAGCACAATTCATTTGACTTATATTTTAACATTTCAAGCGATCAACACGTTTTTATTTGTTTAAATTTAAATTTTATAATTTAATACATTTATCTATACAACAAAATCAATGTAGCTTTCTTTCTTTGAGATTTTTAATTTTCACTATTATTCATTGTGAAAAAAAAAAAAAAGCATTCATTAATTTATCTCTGATTTTATTTATTATTCGTTCTGCTATTTATAGGAAATTCATTTCGAAGCCGTTTAAATTATAAAAAAATTTAACTCTCTTTTAAAATTAAAAGCAAATATTTTTTCTATAGGTAATATCCAATTTAAGCAATAAAAAAAATAAAAATACATGATTGTCGATTGTATTTTAAAAAGATTGTCGTCATTTTCTTTTTACTTATTGATTAATTTTGTATTTTGAACTTTTCAGTTTATAATTTTTAAATAAACTTAAAATTTGTTTTATGAGGATTTTAAATCCTTGGATTTTCTCGCACAAGCCTGCCACTTTAATTTGTATTTATTATAATTTAATTATTTAAATATTTCAATTATTTTAAAAATTTTTTAATTGTAATTTTATTCATTTATTTTACATGAATCCTATTTTTATCATTAAATAATAATCACGAGTATAACAAACGTGCCAACACGCTTAATTAATCTATAATTAGAAATAAATAATGATAATAACTTATGATAAGACACATGACGACACATTTTAATTCATTGTGTTTTAATGCACGTGGAAACAATATGTAATCTCAACACACTTGTATAGATATTATTTAAATTGATATACACAATTCACTATAGGCCAGTATAATTTCCATCAAACACTTTGTCTTTTTATTGTCTAATTAGAAAATAAATTGTCCATCAACAAGTTGTTTAATTTTTTTCATTAGAAATATTATTCTTGATTAATTCATTTTGATATTTTTTAATAAACAATCATTCGTTTGATTTATTGATCAATTTGAATAATTCAAATTTTTTTTCAATTATCTTCAACACAGTGCTCAACAAATCCCCTTTACAAATCAATAAATGCAAATGTTCTATGTATTTTTTGTTTTTGACTTTTTCAATTCTATTTTTTCATTTTATATAATATATTTCATCTAAATATTCAAGCAGGTCAATGTCCATCAATTTATTTTTGTCACGATTTGATGATTTATCTTTATTTTTTTTATAGTTTGTAGAAATCATCCACACATATTTTAATATTTTCGCTGTGGTTGAAAGACAAAATGGTAAGTCAATGTTGTTTTTAATTATTTTTCATTTATTTATTTTGGATGTTTTATGTAATTTTTTTTTAAAACACACGTTTATTTTTCCGTTAAATGTATATTTTTATATGTTTTTTTTTTCTGTTTATCCTGACTTTGAAAAGTATAAAACATATATAGTAATTATTCTGTGAACTTGATAATAACGAGTACAATGATCTATAGAAATTAAAAAATTAATATTTCGTTAATATTTTTAAAAAAGAAAAAATAAATAAATAATAAATTGTATACATACTTGGCAATTTTCCAATGCAATTTTGATAAATATTTCTATACCTTATTTATTAATTGTGGTATTTTCTGGCACCGACATATCACGATTTAAAGAATTAATTAACTCTTCATTCTTTTTACGAACTGAAACACAATAATAATTTTAATTAAATAAAATAATAATTAACAAAAATAAAGCCTGAATATTATATAAAAATAAATCATGTGGCATTGTTTAATTTAATGATAAATATTTAATTAAAAAATTAGATAAATAAATAAATTGCATAATCATACAGTATTATTATTGAAGAATCGACTGTGATGAGCTCGATGTTCAGCCAATTCACGATCACCAATTTGTGGTGCATGAAAAGAACTGTGTGTAAGTGTTACAACAACAACAAGTACAGATGCAACTAATAAGAAAATGAATGTTCCAATAACAATTTTTGCAATACGATGATGTCTTCTAGCTTGAGCATCATCTCTCAATGTTTTGTCAATTAGTTTTTTTAATTGTGCTTCTTGTAATATTATTTTTTTATCTGGTTTTATTGATGATTTACGATTATTACTTATTGTTGTACTTGATCTTCTTCCACCTTGTGATTTTTTTGTTATACTTGCACGTCTACCATCGCCTATTCAGTATAAATTTAAAAAAAAAAATAAATAATACCAATTATTTCAAATATAAATTATAATTTTAAATACCCAATGGTGTTGGTCGTGAATAATAGTTGATTTTTGATTTACTTGTTTGCATACTTGAACGTCTTTGTGAATGTCGTGATTTACGTTGTTGTTTATCTGATTGTATACAAACTGAATTTGATCTTTGTGGTTTTTTTTTATTGCTTGAATCATATAATGAAAATAATTCAAATGGTCTTTGATAATCTTGATAGTCAGTATAATTATAATCATTAAAAACTTTTTTATCTTCTTCTGATCGTGAACGACCAAGTGAATATTTATAAGCTGGATCCATTTTTATTTTAAATAAATTAATAAGTCATTAATTATATTTGAAATATTGTAAAATAAAAAACTTTAAATAAATATTTTTTAGATAATATATTGCTTGGCTGATTGGTAAATCAAATTCATCATCAAACAGTTCATTTGGACATTTAAAAAACAGATGTTTTATTGATGATAATCACTATTAACAATTTTGTCAATGGATCATAGCCAAGTTTACGTAAATCCAAACATCTAAAACAAATTAATCGACTGTTTGAAGTTTTTGAATAAGAAATATAATGATAGTAAAAATAAAAATCTAATAAAATAACAATAAAGTTATTAATATCATAAAGTTAATGAACTATAATATCAATTTTAAATTGTTGATATAAATATACACTTGAGTTTATTATATTTTATTTTTAGATAAGCAAAAAAACAAAAAATTTAAGTTTGTAATTGCATAGATCATTTTTAGATATAAAAAATATATACTCCCCATCAAGCTAACAACCCACACAAATATTCAAGTGTATTTTTTTATTTTATTTTCTACACTCATAGAAAATAATAATATGAAAAATTTCTGGTTCTTTATCTAACAAATAAACTCTTTAAAATGTTTACATAAATACTTTGGTAATTGAAATTTTCTTGAACTTCTGCGTAGTTGAAATTATTTTTTACTTCCTTATTGATATATACCTAATTATAGTTAAATGTTATTTTAAAAAAAAAAAAATACTTTTGATGATATTTTTAAAATTTACATTTGAATTTAAAAATAACTATCGTGTTTTTAGCAAAACTATAAAATATTTTTAATTCTTATAATATGTGACAGTTAAAATGTTTTATTGTTATGGTTTTTTTTTAAATATTATTTTGTTTATTTGTATTTTAAACAGCTGCTTTTGACGTCAGATCTAAATGTAATACTGTAGAAGATATCAAGTGTTACTCTTGAAACTTGATGAAAGAAAAACCCATGCTCAATAAGCTAGTTTAGTTGTTTTTTTTTTTTTTTACACTTGAAAATTTTTCACGTTATCTAATACTAAGTCTTTTTTATTGATAACTTGGGATGTGTCAATCATCAATGAATTTTAAATATTAATACTTTAATCATAGTAGGAAATAGAAAAGAAACTTGTTGATGCAAAAATTAATTTCAAGTAACGTAAATTCAATTGGAGTATTGCCAATTTAATTTGAAAATAAAAAGAAACACCGATAAATTTTATATATTTTCAACTAGCTAAATAAAGTATTTAAATTGATTTAAAAAAATAAAATTAATAAGTTTTTTAATGAAGCCAAGAATTGAAGAAAAAGAAAAAATAATTAATGACTCTTAACTTTTAAAAAAACTCATGTAAATAATTACAAAAATAATAATAAAATTTGTTATATTTTTAAAAACATCAATAATACTTCTATGTAGATAATTTATGAAAAATTATTTTTAATTTTTTTTTTTTATTCTTTAAAAACATATAATTATTTCAAAATAATTACTCATTTATTATCATTCACTTTTGATGAAATGACTGATGGCACTAATGTCCGGAAAAATGAAAAATATATTTCACAAGACGCAAATGTTTATGAAAAACAAATTTCATAATTAATGAGTCGTTTTTCTTGACACACAAGATGTATGCCAGCCAAAAAACAAAAAAAATTATCGTTATTATTTATTTATTTATCCACGCGATATGTAATAAATTTAAAATAATTTTAATCAGAAATTTTTACTGTGTGACCGCAGAAATCTGGCGGCTGACTGAAGATTTACAGATGCGCGCCTTTAATTTAGAGGTGAGCAGGGCATCCTCACACACCCCTTTGATCCCAGAAGGCTCTATTCAGCTCACTCAGTCTATATGTGTTCATATCAGGGCCGAATAGATAGTACCTATGTCATTTTATTAGTTTTTTTTCTATTACCTTTCTTCCTTGTACGCAAATAGAACCGAATAGACGTAGAAAAAATTGCTACGTATATTTTTACCTTCGATAAATTATTTTTTAGATATGTAACTAAGCTACCCTTAAATTTATCATTTGATTTACATTTTCATTATACGTATTTCGATAATAAAAAAAAATAAAATAGAAATATTCTATAGTTAATTAAATATTTTTTAAGATGAAAAAGTAGTAAGACTAATTTTTTTACTCAAATATTTAAAATTAAATGATAAAAAGTAGGTTAATACAGGATAAAATTTTCTATTAAAATAATTTTAAATTACAATAATTTATGGAAATCTTCTGTAGAGTCTATTATTCAATGCAAATTATAAACTCTATTATTTATTTTTATTTCTGTGATTTTATTTTGATATATGATAAATGCTAAAAAATAATATAGTTTTTGTATGAATTTTTTTCTATTTGATTTGTGATTTATTAAACACAAAAATATTTATTTATGTTGATTCAATGTGTGCTGGTAGCAGTTACAGAATAACTGGTAGAAAAAAAATAACCAGCTCGCCCAGGGACCAACAAACTCAACTTTTTATATACAAGAAAATCGATCAAGCGAATAACATATAGACCACACTGATGTACAAAAAAAATAGTGTAATTTTTCTTTTTGTATCATCATTAGCTTGCATCATTAAAAAAGTTTATTATTAAAATTAATAATTTGAAATGAAACTTTTATGACACAAAGAAGGTACTTAAAATATTCATATAAAATATGAAAATTATTATAATAAAATTCAACGATCCATCATCTTGAAAGATGAAAAATAAATTTAAAAAAATGTAGATATCAAGAGAGATGAAACATGAATTTTTCATGTTATATCAAAGTTTTTTTGAAAAATATTTTGTATTAAATTTAAAGCTCATTTTTATATTTTTTAGATTAAATAGACGACAATGTCACCACATCAAAAACAAAATTAAAAAATAAAAAATAACCACATGACATATTATTGATCAAAGTAAATTAATTGTTTTTAAAAATAATTTAAAAAATTAAACGATGCCACAGTATATTTTGGTAAGTTATAAAATGTTAAATTAAATTTAAAAAAAAACTTACCCATTTCATCGATAATTGGTGCCATTCTCAAAGTAACACCAACAAGTAGTAGTGACATTGCAAATAATATACAGGCAGTGATAACAATTGTCCATCTAGCACGTGATGATAATTCATCATGATTAACAAGTATAACTTCTGGTACTTGTGTCATCATTAAATCTTCAACTCTTCTACGTTTTCGTTTACGCTTTCTTCGTGAACGATGATAACGTTCATTTTTTAATTTTAATTCTTTTGAATGATCATTCCATGATTGCAACGAATCTAAATCAAGTTCATCCTCCAAATTCAATGCCACATAATCTTCATCATCATAATGAAATTTTCTATTTAAATTGTTAAAACAAAAAAGAACTAATTATTATCATTTTTAATTATATAATTTAAATATAAAATAGGTCAAAAATTATATTTAAATATTAATTAATAAGTAGTTAACATGTTTTAATATAAATTTATAATTTATTTTTATTAAAACTTGATGATTTTATTTTTTATGTTTTGATGAATAAAGTTGATGATAATATTACATGAATTGTTTCAAAACAATACGTGTTAAAGTATTAGTAATACAGGTGTATAAATACATACAAATTGCCCATATTCATCCAGAGAAATTAAAAAAGAGAGATAAGAGGGAGAGGAAAAACAGTGTATAGAGAAAACTAGGTCATACCCAGTTTCCCTTCGATATTGGACTCTACTGCTCAGACTACTTTACACCATCAAAAGCAACGATGAGGGAAAATACTCATATAGATATACATTTTAACTTTTATCACGTTGAATTTCATGCTCTTTTATTATTATTACACTTGAGATATACAAAACAATGTCAATCATCTATTGAAGCATCATAAGCTACATATTTATCTTTTTTGTTTCTATCAAGTTTTTTATATCTCAAGAAACATTCAGATAGATATTTTGTATAGAATATAATTATGAAATGATATTATCATACAAATGTAAAAAAATGTAAAAGAATAAAACTGTAGTTAATTAGTAAAGGGTCTTATAATATTACTTTGTTGAAGAAGAGTTTTGATGGTGAAAAATTTAAACATAATCATTACTAATTAAAATATTAGTATGTCATTTGTTTAAAATTTTTGTGGAATATTTTCTTTTTAATTAACTGTTTAAAATTTAAACACTTCACTCATTTTTGGTAATTTATTTTGGGGATAAAAGTTATCAATTTGAACTAAATATATTTTGTAAGTTAGCCAAAAAATTGTTATAAAATTTTGATATATAATTAATATAAAAAGATATTTAAACTTCCTTTAAAAATATGTAAAAAATCAACTTACAAATGTGCCATACTCTGTGAAAAATAGGCATTCTTGTGAAGTCTTGGATACTCATTGCTGTCGTTAATGGTCTCTCGGGTTCTATCAAAATTTATGAGTGTTAAATCAGGATTGAGACTGTACAATTCAATTGCTGAATCAAGACCCATATGCACATCTTCCTGCAGTACATCATCTTGCAAATATCGATCATGTTTTCTCGAGCTTGAATGAGGCATTTCTGAAGCTCGTCTTCGTCTTTTGGAACCTTTTTTTAATAGCATAAATAAAAACAAAAAAAAAACATATCAATAAATAATAATCAACACTTCTTCACCAAATTCATGAATAAAAAAAAAAAAAATTTCATTCGTCCTAACTTTATGCTTTTTCTAAAAACATTTGCATTCAATTTTTTTAAGCTTTTAAAAAAAATAGCGGAAACAATTTGCAATAACCCAGACTCACATGCATATAGAAATGGAAAAAAAAAATAAATAAATAAATAGACCAACCTCTGTGACGTTTGTGATGTCCATTATGAATGTCATCAATAAATTTATCACATGGTACTGAATCATGACGTCTGTGTCGATGGTTATCCTTGTTATCACGATTTTTTTTTAAATTTTTACGATGATAATCTTGATAATTATTTTCATGTGAATGATGATGATAATAAAATGATGATGCTGTTGATGATGATGTCAAACGTGATCTATTTTGATTTGTTGCTGCTATACTTCCCCATTTGCTTTTCAATGAATTTGATGAATCTCTTTTCATTGATTCAACTTTACTCTCAACCAAAGCTGCTAACATTGCATCAAGACGTATCATCTCCTCCGATGTATCCTCTGTTGAGACTGCTTTATCAGCAACATCATTATCAGGCATTACCGTCATAATCGGTATTATCCTCAGCTATTCCAAATCATCACCGAAATTATGTCGGTGTATTAACAAGTGTTACCTATTCGCCATTTAATTTATTTTAATTTTTTTCATTTAAATAATACTCTATTATTTATTATCATAATTTATTTTAACAATTTAAACTTTCGAAATGATGTTTTAAAAATATAACACCTTTTTATAGTTTAAAAAAAATATTCTCAAGTTATTTTTAAGCTTCAGATTTTCAACTGATAATTGATTAATTCATCTCCTCCTTGAACTTATGTCATCCGTTTTTCTTTTTTTGTCGTACAGACAATATCCTGTAAAAAAAAAAAAAAGAAAAATAAAGGTAACAAGTAAATTAAATATTTTGTTATAGAGTTATAAAAAACTGAGTAAAACTTTTCTTTTGTGTTTTACAGTAGCTCTGTTTTCTTTTGTTTGAATGAATAAATATATTTATTTTATTTTTTCTATTGAAAGGACAAAGAGATAATAATGATCTGACTAAAAAAAAAATATTCGTGACCTAGTGCCTTCATCATTCCCGCATCAGTTGTAATATCCAGCTTGTCTGTATTTTTTTGGGTTTGTTAAATCTTTCAGACAAAAAAAATTACGAAAATTAGTTTTACACAAGAATAGGTACGAAAATAAAGAAAAAAAAAACTTGAAATAGCCAATTTTCCATTAGAGAAAATAACATTTTCTTTTGGTTTTTTTTTTCAACAATCATACTGTATTTGATGCTCGAATTTATCCAAAAAAAAAAAAACAACCAGTTGAATTGATTGGATAAAAGAAAATAATCAACAGGATAAAAGCTAAATTTGAACAATTTAAAGATAACATTTAAACTCATAAACCTTGTGTTTTCATATAATTTGCTGACGTAAAACGAGTTAAGCTATAAATGTAGATATGTCATCTACTATTAACAATCAACAATAATAATAAAAAAAATATATACTCACTTACTTCAAGTGGAGCAGCATCAGCATCATCATCATCTCAAAATAAGTAAAAAAAAAAACACTTTTTCGAAATACTTATGTTGACAACATTTCACTTTGTCAAGTACATTTTTATATCAACATATAAAATTAAATAAACTTGAAGCACATTTTTTTAATATTCTTTTTTACATCAAGAATCATAATAATGTACTAAATTTAAAAGAGACCTTATTTTATCTGTGAGCTTAATTATTTTTATTTTTCTTCGACAAACACTTGCATGACCTTTCTCTCACACGACGCGTGTCCTTTTAATTTTTCATCATGATAACACAATTAAAAATACAAATAAATAATCACATTTTAATAATAAATTATTCAAAAATTTATTATAATTAATTCAATAAATTTATCAATTTGTATTTAGCTATGTTGATTATTAAATTGTCACGCGAGTTAATCAGAGAGAAGCTGGATCCTTATGAGCTGTTGTTGAACTCTGTATATCTCGTTGGTGTGTGATATGGGGGCTCAGTAGATGAAGCGGGAAAGTATAAGGGTGGTTTGATGAGAATATGGTGGTGGAAAAAGCTTTATTGCATGCGCAGCCGTCAGTATGTTGTTAAAATATAAAAAAGGAAATAAAACAAAAAAAAAAAAAAATAATAGATAAAAATAAAAACACCCGGGTGTGTGACTAAAACCGAAAATGCGAAAGATAAAAAAGATGCTGTACATAGAAGTTACAAGCACAGTTGGAGCTTTTTTTTTTTATAATTATCCTCTCATTTTATTTTTTATATTTTTTTTTGCATAACATGATTTTTTGAACATATAAAAAGCTTGCAAATGTAATTTTAAAAATTAGCAATTAAAAAGTTAAATTAATTACCTATTAAAAAAATTAATTGCATAAAATAATAATAATAATAATAATAATATAAAATTGAAAAAATCAAATTTATAATGAATATGATTTTTTTTTTAATCACTTATTGTTCTGGTTTCTTTTTTTAGATAAAAAATTAAAAAATAAATTGTGGAACGTAGTAGTTTGTATTAAACAATTGTTTTTTTTTTTAATTTTTTTTTTCCTTTCTGTTTTGAGAGAGGAGAGATAAGAGAACAATAGACAGGATCGATTTGTGATAAAGTTCGCAAGGCTGAAGTTAAAATATTGAGAGTTTCATGATGAGATGATAGCACATTCACGTAGCGTTTCGATCTAGGGCAACACATTAAAATTAGAGTACTATGTTGATAGTTGAAAACTATGGGTATTATTAATTTATATACCATTGTATATATTATTATAACTATTATCATATTTATTTTGATGTATAATTCTGCGCATATAATAAAATAGTCGTGCGCAGTGTGTCTGACTAAACGTCGACTATTTCACTTGCTTGATGAAGTATTTAATCTATTTTATGAATTTATATTTATTATCATGTTAATTAAGTTTTTTTTTTTCATTATTAATATTGTTATCGATATTATTTTACTATTAAATGTTGGCTCTATGTTGATTGTCAATAAAATAAAATTATTTTTGTTAAAAAAAAGTGAAAGAAAAATCGAAATTTTTAATGCTACACGAGCAACAAAAAATGTCTCAATGTTGAGAAATTTTTATTAAATTGAATTTGATATATAAAAAATTGATATTAATGATGGGTTTTTTTAGTTTTATTATTTCGGGTCCGGAAAAACAGATATTGATGATTTTTCGTAGATTTCGTCGACCTGCTGATAATTATAACGAATTAACTTAATTTATTAAATTTAGAAATAAAAAAACTTACTGAATTCGATGCAGCCAAATCGAGTGTAAATTTATGATGAAAAAAATTGAATCGTATATCTTCAGGAAATGTTGAAATGATTGGATACAAGAAAGTATTATCGTGTGATTCCCTGAGGCCCATAAAAAGCCAAACTGTCGTGACAAATGGTACAGTCAATACTGCAAGTTGAATCTGAAATTCAAGATAACAAGATACAAAAAAAAATGTTATTGTATCAGTGATAGAACAATAATAATACAATTAAATTAAAAATATAGTTACCCGCATAAAAAATTGATATATAATGTACTGTAAAAAAACAGTAAATACACCAGCAACGAAAGTTAATGGTATCGATTGTGAATTTAAGACCATGAATATACCACCAAGAGATGAGCATGATAACAAGCTATTATAGCCCCATAAACCAGAATAAATTGTATCATATGGAACTCCAAGACCAAGGGCTGCAAAAAGAAAAAAAATTAATTCAATATAAAAAGAAACATTAAAGAAATAATGCAGTATTTTGTAGTAAAAAAATAATATGAAGTTTTGCTAAAGGCTTCAAATTAACAGTGAATTATTGAAGAGATATGGCCATCCAAATTATTGTGATGGATATCGACATATTTTCATGTCATATACATAGACGATACCCATTCCCAACTGTACGATTCATCAATTAGCCTGTAACTGACCTCTTTCCTGCTAGATAAATTGATACTCTCATCAATTTATCCAATTGTCAATTTTAATTCAATTTTTTTTTATCTTGATATATGATATGTTTTATATAAGTATTTTCTTATTATTTTTTTTGTAATTTATTTACCTGAAATTGTACCTATGAATGCACCAGTAAATGAGAATGCAGCAGTTACTGGTGAATAAATAAGAATTGCAAGATAGATGGTTGAACCAACAGCAACATTGTCTACAGCAAATGCTTGTGATGCTGACGTCATGATTCCTCGAAAAACCTTGAAAAATACGTAAAGTATCAAATGAGTGTTTTCTTATTTTCATTAAATAAATAAATTATCTTTTATTTATTATTATTTTACCAGTCCCCAGTCTGGATTATTATTAATTATTGTTGATTTATTCTGCATAAATTCCGTTGAATTTTTCTGTAATAAAATTTATTTTAAATGTTTATATTAATTTTTTATTTAAATTTTATCTGGATTTTCTTATATCATTATTGATAGATATTTAAAAAAATGCAACTAATAGAAATTATTATCAATATGAATAATTTAAAGAAATTTATATTTGTAGTCATGTTCATTTGCTGTATTTTCTAATCGATTGGTTTGCATTTGATTTTATGCATCGTTCACCGTGCAAAAAATAGGGTGGTTGGGTGAGTATGCATAAAATGCAGACACAATTCAATAAAATACGCGATAAAAGATTTTAGATTGACGAAGAATCAACCAGCTGGAAAATCTATGCTCTCGTTGTTCCGTATTTTTATATTTTTTTAAAATTTTCTATTTCAATTCAAATTTTACCTTTTGTTTGTTTTTTTAATTACCTCCAAATAGTTGGTTGGATGATTATTAGCTTGTTCCATGAGAATCAATAGTAGCATTATTTGTAAAATATTAAATGGCCAAGTTATACATGGATATTTTCCATTGGCAAATGATCTTGTTAAATAAACACTATATAAATTAAATATTTTAAATCAATGTGTCATATTAATCAGAATTTGTCAGTGATAATAAAATGAATAATTAATTAATTGATAAAAATTTATCACCTTGCTATTGCTGATACAAGTGTTGTGAGAATTGCGAAAGAATCCCAATTACCATATTGAGTGGGAAATATTGAATATGTTACAGCACCAATTAATAATGGATTATAAACAGTTAATCCATTTTCAATGTGTTCCGGAGATCCTCCAATAATCTGAGCAATAAAAATCAATCCAATTATTATTTTAACTATTAATTTAAAAAAAAAAAAAAAACCTTGAAAGGCCTTGAGAGTTCATCTGGTTTGTGTTGATTCGCAATGCAGTGATATTATTTTTTTTTTATTTTTACTCATCTGGATTGCAGATGAAATTTTTTTTTTTTTATCATTTTTTTTATTCATCACACTGCAGCGTAATAATTCGTTGTTTTTTTTTATTACAAATTAAAATATATCAAATGATTTTATTAAAAAAATAATTAATGCAAATTTTCTTTTATATATATATTTTTAATTAATTATTTAGTAATGAATTTTACAAAATATTTACCACAGAAATAAGTAGACCTAGAACACCCGTTGCCATGCCCGCAACGGCTACACCTGTTACAGTTAATCCTAGAGCTCCTATTATTAGCAAACCGCTGATTGGATTGTTTGCAAATACAACCTGTTATAATATTAGATAATTATTCAATTTATTATTTTAATATTTAATAATTTATTACCTGTCCAAATCCTCGTAGTAATGAATCAATTAAACTCAGTATTGTCCAAAATGCAGTTTGTTTTTCATTTTTTTTCTTAGACAGTGTATCTCGCAGTAAAGAAAAATCACCCATACACACAACCCACTTAATATGCTAATAAATTTCCATAGAAATGAATAAATAAACATACAGATTTTATCATTGTTTTTTTTTTTTTGTTTTGTTAAAAGAAAAACAATGAATAACTTACTTTTTGAATAGAATATTGTTTTTCTATTGTAGACATGATTTTTCAAATGGATAAAACTTTTCAATTGATTAAAAAATATATAAACTTTCAAAGCTAAGCCGCGTGATAATGTTTTTATCACTTGCTATCTTAGCTGTTAAATTGAACAAGTTTTACTGGCAGAGTTGACAGAGACGTCGTTTAACTCCCTCCTTATTTAACATTAAACTTTCACTCGAGACATATTGCTAAGAACTGATGACAGAACAATATATCGTCATTGGCATAATGACCTAATCTGGAAAATTTACGCTTATCCACTAATCATCAGCAAATACATTTTATAAGAGAAGATAATAATAATAATATTTTATGATTTTTTGTATAAAAAAAACACGTACTTTATTTATCCTAACATGAGTAAATTACAATGTGGAATTGATATTGTTTTTTCTTCATTAACAATTGATTTATAAAATTAAAAAAAATATACCTTTTGTCAAGAATTAAATGTCAATAACGTAATTCGGATGAACAACAAGAAGAGGATCTTCTTCTTCTTTTTCTTCATCATCTGCATTGTCTTGACCATCAAGTGCACCAGTTGTAAGTGGAATAATAATTTGATCCTGCCATAAGAAAAAAAAAAAAAAAATGGTAAATTAATGTTAATTGTTAGAAAAATAAGATGAAAAAATGAGAATAAATACGATGTCTTACATGATACATTAGACGTGTAATGATTTTTTCAACAAGTGCTTTACGTTCAAGTAATTCAGCTTCATCATCAATTTGATCTTGTATTTGATCTAAATACCATGCAATTAATTCAGACTTTTTAATTCCTTGATTATCATCACCATCCTCAATACGATTTTCTTCACTTCTCATATGTAATACAAGCATATTTGTTAAATTTTTATACTCATCAAATGACATTGTTAGTTTTTTTTTTGGTACTTGAGTTTCATCATCTTGTCCATTAGTATCAGCACCATCTTCATTATCAATTGCATTTAATGCTTCCATAAGTGGTGGTGCATCATCAAGTTCCATTCCTTGTTCATTTGGTCCATCATCTTCAAGTTCAATATCTGGTTGTTCAACTCTAACAATACTTTTACTTAATAAACGTTTAGCTTCTTTAACATGTTTAAGGGTAACTCTATCACCACATTCAAGTTTAGCAAGTGCCTCAGACAATCTAACTAAACTTTCAAGTTGTCTTACTGTAACTCTCCATGTTGATTTACCAGCACCGGTACCTTCCCGTTGTCTTAATGTTGTATAACTTTCAACTAAATATTCAGCAGCATCAACATTTAATACTGGCTTAAAATGTTTTGCAAAATTAATATAACGTAATATTTCTGGTTGTTCATATATTGTATCAATTGTTGCAACATTATTACTATGAAGATCAACAATTTTTTTAGCAATTTCATTATCCATAAGTTCATTACATTCATCAACAAGTATAAAAAATAAATCAAAACGTGACATAATTGGTGCTGTTAAAGCAACATTTTGTTGTAATGATTTTGATCTATCATAACGACTACCAATTGGATTTGCAGCAGCAAGTATTGATGTACGTGCATTTAATGTTGCTCTAACACCAGCTTTAGCAATTGATATTGTTTGTTGTTCCATAGCTTCATGAATAGCAACTTGATCTTTTGGATCCATTTTATCAAATTCATCAATACAACATATACCATTATCAGCAAGCATAAGTGCACCAGCTTCAATAACAAAATCACCAGTTTCTTCATCTCTAACAACAGCTGCTGTTAAACCAGCAGCACTTGATGCTTTACCAGATGTATAAACAGCTCTTGGTGATATATCAGCAACTTGTTTTAATAATTGTGATTTAGCTGTACTTGGATCACCAACAATACAACAATTAATATCACCTCTTAATGATGTACCTTCAATTGTTGTTTTAGGTACACCACCAAATAACATTAATGTTATACCTTTTTTAACTTCATCACAACCATAAATTGCTGGAAATAAACTTGATACTAAATTCGTATAAAGATTTTTATCTCTACTCATTTCATAAACTTTATTCCATTCAGCTTCTGACATTTGACGTTTCATCATTTCTTGGGATACATCTTCCATACCCATATCAGTACCACCAAATCTAAGACTTGTTGCTGTAACACTACATGCTAAATATGCTAAACGATAATTTAAATCTCTAACACCAAGTGCTTTAAGACCACGTACACCTTCACCTTGATCACCAGCTTTATGACGTGAATTAATTTCTGCTTTAGCACCAGGCATTGATAATGCACCAATATCTGGTACAACAATAAGTGTACCAGTAAAATCATATCTATCACCAGCTTGTACTGTTTCAACTGTTTCAGCACGTAATATTATTTCAAGTGAACGTGGTATACAACCGCGAGGTAATTCTGATTGTGTTTCTTGTATACGAATTTTTTGAAAATCAACAAATACTGAATTATCAATATCAAGTACAAATCTACGACGATTTGCACATACTGGATTATTACATATTGTTGGATTTGTAAATTTAAATTGTTGTTCAATATTTTTAATTGTTGCATTACAATCAACACATATAAATGTACCAAGTACAAGCTCTGGATGTACTGGATGTGTTCTAACAACTTGTCCAGATATTCGCAATAATGTACCAACTTTTGAGGTTGTTAATTCACGTAATTTATGCCTTGTTGGTACATCAATAAGACTAACATAACATTCTTTTTCTTTTTTTAACTCACCAGTATCTTTAACATAATTACATACAGCTTGACATAAAAATGGATATATACGATAGTATTCTTCAATAATTGCACTTGCAAGTGCTTGATTATATTTTTCAATGTCATCAAATGATACAACAAGTGTACTTCTTTCTGGGCTTACTAGTTCTAATGCTGGTTCATGATATTTAGCTTCATCATCTTCTTTGAATCTGTAAAAAAATTTAAAAATTATAAATTATAAATAAAATACCGATAATTATAGAGCTTATATGAGATATTCATTTGATAATACTTACTCTTCTAAAAAATTTTGAAACAATTTTTGACAACGAATACCAACATCATCTTTAACATGATTTTGACGTGCTTGAAGATCAGCTAAATCCATTATCAAAACGTTGTTTACAAATAAATAAATAATATAAGATAGTTAAATTAAATTATGACACTGGACACTCACAAAAATTGCAACAATACACAACAACACACACAACAACTCAACAAGTGACAATATGACGACTGACGCCGCCGAAATTGGCGGCAAAATATATAACAGCCATTTTTATTTATTTATTAACCTCCTCCTGTTCTCCTGTTTTCCTGTTCTCTAGTCTTCATAGTCCCAGCTCCCAATAACATCATAAAAGTATTATAATAAATTATATAATCAAATGAAACACTTGCAATTCATTTTTACATGACAAAACTACATGATATTTTGAGTAGCAAATTTCATAGATGAATTCAATGATAAACTACTTGGTTTTTCTAACAAATATAAATTATCAATTGTTATGTTTCAATGACTTTTTTTTTTTTTAATTTCAACAATTAATTAGACAAATGATATTTCAAATTTCCATTCTACTATAAATATAATTATGTTGTAAATTATGAGCACTAATTTTTTTTTCTTTCATCAAAAATTGATTGAATTATTTCAATCAACAAACAAATATTATCACAGTTTCATGTGTTGTTTAAACTTCCTTGACAAATATTATTATTAGTATTTTTTAAAATTATATTATTGTTTATTAAGAATTTGATTACTCTGAAAATAAAATATAATATTTTATACATTCTTTTTACCTTTTTTAAACGGTTCATCGACCATTAATGCTCATATAATTTGATAATCTTTTATTATTTCTTCTGATTTATGATTGGAACAAGATTTATGTACATTTACGCTCACGATATTTTTCAATGATGATCACGATTACAGCTCACACATTGAATTTACAATAATAATTCATACAAGCAAGAAAAAAAAAAACTACAAGTACTAATCGTGGCGAAAATTGAAAATATTATCTAAAAGAAAATAACAATAATAAAAGTTAAATTAATTATTGTATATATCTTATGCATAAAATTACCAATTTTTTTCTGTGCTAAGAAAGAAAAAAAAACTACTTACTTACTTGCTTGGAAACAATAAACAAAAAAAATAAAATAAAAGACTAAAGAAGTATATTATATTTCATCAAACAAGAACTATCTAAAAATTAATTTGTTAATATTAATTTAATTAAAGATAAAATGTTTCTTGTTTCTATCGATAAAGTACTATTATATATGCAAAAAAAAAAAAATAACAAAATATGCATACAAGTCAGTAATAGTTTTAGAAAATTGAATATTTGAATTAACATTTTTTCGGCCTTGTTCGTTTTTTAGTAGATGTTTTTTTATTCGTCCATTGTTTTCTATGTTGTATGATTTTTTGATGTTTAAACTTGTAAAGAGATTGTGCTGAAATAATAAATATTATGTTATTAATAAAATAAAAAAAATATTTTTTTATTATTAAAATTATAAAGAAATTAATTTACCAGTTTTTTTGGTAGCATGTTGAAGTGAATGAGCCCATAAAAGTGCAACACTTGGAAGCCATTTTCCACAATCAGTACAATCCATACTTTTAGATTTCCATGAAGTTTTTATAACTTCTTTGTAAATTTTTTTTTTAATAACAATTTGTGGTTTAATATCAATCATTTGTGTTTTTCGTCTTGTACGTGTATTTTTATTAAATAAATTTTTTTTTTCATCTATTACATGGCTTTTTAATGTATGCGATGGTATTGAATATTCTGGATCTTCATTTGCCGAGTCATTGTTCTTTTTTTTTTTTTGTAAACTATGAATACAACGTACATGCCTTGCAAGTGCAACAACAACATCAAATTTATCACCACATGTTTTGCAAGTATATTTTTTTTCATTATTATCATTTGATACTTCATTATCAACTTTATTTAAACGAGACGATCTTAATGAATTTATACGTGGATTATCATTGGTACTTTTAATACTATTTAATGTTGATTTTTCACACACCTTTGAATGTTTTATGAATGAATTTTTATTATAATAAATTCTATGACAATCATCACATTCAAGTCTATTCGTTGGTTTTTTTAGTTTAGTTAATTTATTTTTATCATTATTATCTGTACCTTCTTCATCAATTTCATCTTCTTCTTCTTGTTCTTCTTCTTGCTCTTTTCTAGTGTCTTCATCTGTATCACCAACTTCAATAACATCATTTTCTTTATCACTAGAACCTTTTTCTTTACCATCATAAATTGTAATTTCATCAATTTTCTTTTTTTTCTTTTTACCACCAGATTCATCATCAATATCAGCATCAACATCAATTATTTCAATTCTACGTGCAGCATTTTTTTTACTTAAATATTTACGTTTTTTTGATCCCTTTGTTACTGTTGGTTTCTTTTTTTTTGATAAATCACGTTTTTTTCTTCCACGCTTATTAACAGTACGTTTTTTTTTTTCTTCTTTTGCTTTTTCTTCTTCTTGTTCAGCTAATGGTTGTATTATTATTTCTGAATCAGCACGATCAACAAATGTTAACTGTTGTTTTCTTGAACGTTTCATACGTGAAAAATTTGCCAATTCATCAGTTGAACTTTTTGGACTATTTAATCCAGATATATTTATGTCATCAGGCGGTGGTGGTGGACTCACGCCTTTGCCTAAAAAATTATTTCTAATTTCCGGTGAATTTTTACGTTTTATTGGTGTTGAACTATTATTATTATTATTATTATTATTATTACTATTACTATTCGATGAATATTTTGATGCTGTATTGCTTAGAATTTGTGGTATTCTTCTTGTGATATGTGGTTTATCTGGTGTTTTAATTGGCGTTACTGCCATACTACTTTTGTTATTATTATTAATTCCATTTTTATTTTGAATTTTTTCTTTTGTAAATAAATGTGCAATATCATCAAGTGTTAATTCTTCATCTTCTTGATTATCTTGTAATATATGTTGTACTGTTAATTTTTGTACAATTTCTCTAGGATTAATTCTATCAGATGGTTTTGAATAATGCTTTATTATTTTTACATTTGATGATAGTATTGTTTGTCTCCTAGGTTTGTTCATATTTTGATAAGTCGTTTTTGTTGGATTAACTGTTAATGAACTATTCATTTTTCTACTAACATTAACATTTGTATATGAATTTGCACTTGGTAATTTATTTATTGTTGGTGAATTATATCTTGTTGGTGAATTATATGTTGTTGGTGAATTGTATATTGTTGTTGGCATTTTTTTTGGAATTGGTGGTGTTTCACCAACATGAAAACTTTTTTTTTTTAATTGTGATGGTTTTTTAACTGTTTCAATTGCACCCTCACTAATGAGTCTTTCAACATCTGATTTAGCAAGAAATTGAAAATCATTTGGTGGTGCTAATTCATCATAAACTGATACAGCAAATATATCTTCAGAATTTTCAAGAGCATATAAAGCTAAACGTTGTCCATCAGATGTATAAAATGTTGCCATTGTTTCTTCATCAGCTCTTTCATCTGAGTCACTGGCATTATCATTATCAGCATTATTGCCATCATTTTCATCTTTGTCATTATCATTATCTGAAGATGGAGCATTTGATTCATGATCAATATAATCCATATCATCGGTTTCTTGTTTAAAAATTTTAACTTTATTATCCTCGAAATAGTTTGATGATGAATCATTTAATAAATCCATTTCGTCAAATTCAGTTGTATCATTTCCATCATAAAACAATTCATGTTTTGATACTGTAAAATTATTTTGTGTTTCATTTTCAGTCATTACGTCTTCATGATATATCTTTAAATAAAAATAACAAAATAATTAATTCATTATGTTACATCATAATTTTAACTGAAGAATATAAAACAGAAAAAAGAAATAAAAATAAAAATAAAAAAAACACTAAGATAGAACAAAATATTTATTTACTGTGTCTTCTTGTTGTTCTTCATCATTGTTTAGTGGTTCTGATTTAGCAACTAATAAATATTCATTATGCTCATCAATATCAAAATCCTCCATTCCGTTAATATATGTATCTTCAACATTTGACATAATTGTTTATTTTCATCCGTAAATTATCATGTCAATAATAATAACAACAATAATAGTAAAACCTTTTATAAAAAAATATAGATTCTAAAGAAAAATGAATAATCTGAAAAATTAAAACAAAATAATTTTATTAATAGATATTTATTTATTTATAAAAAATACATGTATAAATTAGTAAATATAAGGTAAATAAATTAACTTTTCTTATTTTTATTGAGAGGTTAGATTTGACAAATCAACAAATATATTTATCAATAAAAAAAAAATATGTAAGTTATTTATTGATGTTTATTGATTAATAACAAATAAATTAACTCACTCAATATGTGTCGTATTGATTATACGATATTATCCTTAAAGTATAATAAATATACCTATTACATAGATATTTTTTACAATAAAAATTAATTGGCGCAGATAACTAGTAATCTATACACACAGACAAAACAGCAAAAACATCATCTGTACCAAATACACACTGTAAATTGCATTAACTTTTTACACTACGTAACAGATTTACTTGTAGAAAAAAAAAACAATAATAATCGAAATAAACATATAACATCAATATGGAGAAGTCAATTACATCCAAAAAATTTTAATTAAATTGTTGATGGCAACTCTCTTGTTTTTTAATGCTCTTTGTTCTATTGTCTTGAAAAAACACAACAACAACAAACTTTCCTAGATTTTTGAATATCGATTAATTAATCAAATTATCATAAAGTAGTAAATAAATTAACAATAATTATTCTAATTATTTAATACTGTGTTTTATATATTAATGTTTCAATTTAATATTATTTTATTATTAAAAAATTTAATTGTAAACAGAAAAATCGTTGCACAGTGTATATGTCCTTTAAATATTTATAAATCGACTTTTTTTTCTTCGATAAGCTGATAAATTTCTATATTAACAGACAAATGGTTGTTATTATTTATCTTATATTATACTTTTTATATCAAGATAAATTTTATTTACAATTTTTTTCACATTAAAGTAAATAAAATTAGAGTTTTTTCTAAAGAAAACTTCTATGTACTATCGATTATTGATACACAGTGATTGAATATAAATCGACTTATCAAAATATTTCGAGTCGAACACATCCCTAAATTATATATACATGATATACATTGTCACGGTCATTATATTTACATAGTCACCCTGAGGTAAATACAATCAGAGTGACACAAATACAAATAAGTTTAAGTCGGAGGATAATTCAAGTGACAAAATAAAAAAAAAAAGCCGGCAGAAATGTCGTACGAAACAAGTAAGTTATTTATTTTTATTATAAATATTTTATATTTATTATTAAGTAGATTATACAGTTATTGTTGTCGAATCGTTCCGGTCTATAAAAGCAACAAAAGGATGAGTCAGACTCATTTATATCGTTTTTTTTTTTCTCCTTTATTTTATCTCTTGTAAAGTATTTCAGCTATTTATAGATAAAATAGGATAAAAATGACTATGTGGCATATAAAATAAACACGTCTTTAAACTCCAAAAGAAATTTTCACCTCAAACAAATAGGTGTATAAATAAATATCTTGCTTTTGATGAATTTTTTTTAAAATACTTTTTATGGGCTTCAAATGCTCCAAAAATATCCACATCTCAATTTTCATCCAACTCTACTTGGCTAGAATAATTCAAAAAGAAAATAAAAATAATAATAGCTAATTACATGTCTACTTAATGATCAATAAAATAAATCATTTATTAAATTAAATTTATATGAAAAAAAAAAATAAATAAATAAATTTCCTTGAGGGTGTCGTTAATATATTTTTGCATTATTTCATAATTTTATAAAGCCAAAAATAAATTACACTTGGAACTTTGCCAATATTATAGTCAACTAAATTCTATTAAATATTTTGATAATAATAAATGTATTATTATTACAGAGTATACATTTGCAACATTACCAAGAACTCAAAGAGGAACACCCCTTGTACTGGGTGAAGATCCAAAGGGAAAAAATTTTTTATATACCAATGGAAATAGTGTTATAATAAGGAACATTGATAATCCAGCAATTGCTGATATTTATACAGAGCATTCATGTAATGTTAATGTTGCAAAATATTCACCAAGTGGTTTCTATATTGCATCGGGTGATCAATCAGGAAAAGTACGTATTTGGGATACTGTTAACAAAGAGCATATTTTAAAAAATGAATTCCATCCAATTGGAGGTCCAATTAAGGACATTGCTTGGTCACCAGATAGCCAAAGAATGGTTGTTGTTGGTGAAGGTCGTGAAAGGTAATTTAAAAATAATTAAATAAAACTTTTATAATAATTATTTTGAATGACTATGTTAATCTATAATACATATATGTATTTTCTTCTTTAAAACTAGATTTGGTCATGTATTTATGGCTGATACTGGAACATCAGTTGGTGAAATATCGGGTCAAAGTAAACCAATTAATTCATGTGATTTTCGTCCATGTAGACCATTTAGACTTATAACTGGAAGTGAAGATAATACAATTGCAATATTTGAGGGTCCACCATTTAAATTTAAAATGACAAAACAAGAACATGCTAGATTTGTTCAAGCTGTACGTTATTCACCATCTGGTTCATTATTTGCATCTGCTGGTTTTGATGGAAAAGTATTTATTTATGATGGTACAACATCTGATCTTGTTGGTGAAGTTGGATCACCAGCACATCAAGGTGGAGTTTATGGTGTTGCATGGAAACCAGATGGTACACAATTATTAACAGCATCTGGTGATAAAACATGTAAATTATGGGATGTTGAAACACGTACCCTTATTTGTGAATTTAATATGGGTAATACTGTTGATGATCAACAAGTCAGTTGTATTTGGCAAGGTAAACATTTATTGTCAGTATCATTGAGTGGCTTCATTAACTATCTCAATGTTGATGATCCAACAAAACCACTGAGAATAATCAAGGTAAAATTAAAAACTATAAACTTCAAGATAAAATAAAAATATAAACTAATCGTTAATGATGTTTAATTTTTTTTGTGTTATTTCAGGGTCATAATAAGCCAATAACAGTATTAACTTTGAGTCCAGATAGAGATACAATATATACTGGTTCACATGATGGATATGTAACAAATTGGAATGCAAAAACTGGTGATAATGATCGTGTTGATGGACATGGTCATGGTAATCAAATAAATGGAATGAAAGCTGCTGGTAATTTACTTTATACTGCTGGTATTGATGACACAGTTAGAGCAATTGATATTGCTACAAATAAATACAATGAAATGGAAACAATAAAACTCGATTCACAACCACGTGGTTTAGATATTGCTGGTGATATTGTTGTTACTGTTTCAATGAGACAAATTAATCTCACTCAATCCGGTAGAAAGGTATCAAAATTACCAATTGATTATGAGCCATCATGTGTCAGTGTTAATCCGGAAACAAATGACGTTGCTGTTGGCTCAAGTTCGGATAATAAAGTTTATATTTATAATCTATCGGGTACATCTCTTGTATTCAAGTCTGAGCTCGAACATCTGGGACCAGTTACTGATGTTTCATACAGTCCAAATAACAAGTACCTTGTTGCATGTGATGCCAATAGAAAAGTTGTACTTTACATGGTCCCTGAATACAAGGTAATTCATTGCTCAATATTTTATTATAAATATAATATTAATTACTATAATATTTTTAATTGTTATTGCTAACTATTTTTATTATTGATGGAATTTACTTAGGGGGTAAGATTATTAATTTTAATCATAAAAAATAATTATGTAAAATGATTATTAATGATAGTTTATTGTTTTTTTTTTTCTTTTTCTTTTTAGTTGGCTCATAATAGAGAATGGGGCTTTCACAGTGCCAGAGTTAATACTGTTGCATGGTCTCTTGAATCAGATATGGTTGCTAGTGGTAGCTTGGACACCACTATCATCATCTGGAGTGTTACTAATCCAGCCAAGCATACCATCATTAAAAGTATGTAATTTTTACAAATCAACAAACTTATCAAGCCTTTATTTTTAAATAATCTTTATTCTTTTTTTTTTTTTTTCTTGTAGATGCTCATCCACAGAGCCAAATAACTCGACTCGTATGGTTGGATGAAGAAACTCTCATATCTGTTGGTCAAGACTGCAATACTAAAATTTGGCGTGTGGAAAAAATATAAAAACATAACTACAACAATACAAAAGAGAATACAGAACAAAATAATTATATAATATGGGATTTAAAAAAAAAAAAAAAACTCAATATAAAATGAACAATTTATAAGCTTGGTTAATTAACTTTTGATGCATTTAAATTATATTTATTTCTTTGTATACAAATTGTATATTATTTTTTTTTTTGAATATGATTATTGATATACAATTATGATTCTAGATTGTCTTTTTATTTATAATTAATTATAATTAATATTTATTCTTTTTTTTACATATAATTTTTAAATTTATTAACAATTGACTTTGTTCAAATTAATAATCATAGACGGAGTCGTGTTTTATTTGTTTTTTTTTATAAATATATTTTTTTTCTATTCGAAAATTTCATAAAAATTTCCTTTTTATTCTTAATATAAGGCAAGCAAAAGTTAAATTAATCTTAAAATATTAATCAACAATCGGTGAATATTTTTTTTAACATTTAATAATTATTGATTTCATAAATAAAATCTGAAGGAAAAATAATATTTAAAGTGTCTTTATTAAAATACGACAAGAAAAAAAAAGAAATAACAATTTGAACACTAGAGGTTTTTTGTGAACACGATTCATCTCGTTATTATCTCACATTTCATATCGATAATATCAATCTCATTGCTGAAGTCAATCGAGATTCTTCGGGTGAGTTTATTTTATATGTAAAATTCATGTGGACACGTAAATTTTTAATACAACTAAAAAACAAAATAGCAATAAACTATTTTAAAATTTTTTTTTAAACTTGAATAAAAAAACAGGAGAAAAAAAGATTAACCAATAGACTAAATTTAAAGTTACTTTGAAAACCAACTACTTACAATTAATAACTAATAAAAAAAAAAAAAAAAAAAAAAACAGGTAAAATTAGTTTTAAAACAAAAAATGTCTTTCCTTATGTCAACAAGAGTTAATTTGTTTTTTGTTTTTTACTATATGAATTGGACTAGATATCCGTACAGTGGCTTCAGGTCTCATTGAGCTATTTACATAAGCTTGACTTTTTTTTTTTTTTTTCCTTTTGTTTTATTAAAAAATAAATGAAATGTAATTATCTACATTTATAAACAGCCGGTTACTGTAGACCCACTGTGATTTGATAAAATTATAAAAAACAAAACAAATTATCAACAAAAAAACAAAAAAAAAAAAAACAAAAAGGGTTTTAGGGTTTTCCTAGACTAAACCGAGGACGTTTATGCGGCGAGGCAACTGGATGTCTATATGAGACATGTTTTCTAAGTGCATCTCGTGATCTTGATACATGTGAACAAGCAGTACAACTGTATGAACTATTACTATGAGTTTCCATATGTACGCGTAAATTATATTGATTGCTCAATTGTTTACCACATATTAAACACGTGACACTTGTTTTATTATTTGTTTGTGTAACACGTGATGATACATGTGATGTTAAATAACGATAATTAGCATCGATAATTGATGACTTACCATCATCAATAATTGTATTACTTTGTTCATCATTTATTAATGAATTATCATCATTTTTATTATCAATATATTTAAGATCATCTGATCTGTTTAATGGACCATTTAATAATGATAACTGTTTTTTTTCTTTTTGTGCTAGCTTTGCATTTATTGAATAATATGGTTTTGTTTTAACACTGCATGGTATATCATCATTTTCAATTTTCCATTCATCAATATCAACATTATCTGATTGTGATGTTGTTTCTTGTATACAATCATCTGTTGATGGTCCATCAATTATTTCTTTTTTAATAATTGTTGTTGGTGTTATTGGTGTTGTTGTTGTTTTAATAACTGATGTCGTTGTTGTTGTTGTTAATAATGATGATGATGATGATGGTGTTGTTGTTGTTGGTGGTGTTGTTGTTGCTACTTTTGTTGTGGTGGTTGTTGTTGATAATGATGTATTATCACACATACTTTCTGTATCTTCATTGCTACTTGATTGATCACCAAATAATCCATTATCTTGATTTGCATTCTTCTGCAACACACAAGCAAGTTATGATCACAGAAATAGTGATTAATTTATCTACTTAATTGATTCAATCTCTCAGTTGTCTAAGAATAATTGTTAACAATAGATAAAGCAAATACTTTTACTTTTTTTTTTTTTTTTTTAGCTACATATACTTAAAACTCCATTTATTGCGATACTTTGAAGTTTATAATTAATATTTATGCGTTAATTTTAAAAGCAATAAAATTTAGATAAAGTAAGTATGAAATTATCAATATATATAAGGAAAAAAAAAAATAGATATTGATATATATTTTAAATTTCATATACTTTGAAATGATTTTGTTTGCTTACAGGATTATTTAATCACAAGCAAAAATTTAAAACAATATTAAAAATATATATGTAAATACAAATTCACAGGAGGATGGAAGACATTGCCTGTTCGAATCCGAAATAAATTAACAAAATAGATAAATAATAAACGTATAAATGTATTATATAGTCAAGGAAAATTAATTAATATATAAAGATAGAAAAAAATAATAATAAAAGAGCGTAAGGAAGCCGATTATTAATCGTTAGCAATTTTACTTTTATCATAGTACGATAAGAAAAAATAAATAAATAAATATTACTAGAAAAAAAATAGTAGATAGAGACGTGAATGAAAAGATTTCTAATGTAGAATATACCTGTAAATTTCATTCTATGGGGTAAGGTTCCACGGGAGAGGCATCCACTTGCATTTAGTTGCAACACACATAACGATCTTGATCTCGTGGATATCGTTTTATATTTATTTTTTGTATATTTTTTTCATAAATTTTTGTTTGTATTTTTTCGTTTTTTTGTATAATTGTATTATTTTTTAAATTATTTTTGTTCTGTTTAATTCGTTCCTTTGTTGCTCGCGTCAACAACAATGTGTAACCCGGACAATACCTTCGATGAAGTACTTCTCAAGGAACGACATTAAATGTGTTCAAGTGACCTGAACAAAACAACACGATCATAGGATAATACAAAGAAGCATTAAATTGTTTTAAGAAAAGATAAATTTTTATACTCTTTTTTTTAAATTTATTTTTTCTCCTCTTTGTTAATATTGTCAATAAATATTTTAACACTTGTTTTATTTTTTTTTTATAATTTATTTTGATTATAAAGAAAAAAAAATAAAAAATAAATTAAATGAACACAACAGTTGTTATAATAACAACAATAATCGACGCGATAAACAGCAAGAATTTATTAAAGTTATTTTTTTTTTTTTATGTTTTAAAAACTGGTAATTATTGCATACAATAAATAAATTTAATAGAGTTAAATGGCTTGTCATTTATCAATTAATTTGATTGAATACTTTCGCATTTATAGACCTATTTTGATAATTAATTTGACTCGATGATGTGATAATAATTGAATAAATTAATGTGATATGAAAATTTGGTAGATGGCTTTGATTATGAATTTAATCGCTTATTTTCTTCGAGTCATAATTGAACACACCTTTGTAGCATATAAAAATAGAAAATAAAAAGTAATAAAAAAAAAATAGTAATTAATTTCTTACCCCAGCAATATCAGCAAGTCCACGAATATGAAGAGTTTCAGCCATAGCTAAAAGTGCTGGTAATTGTTCTTGATAAATATTGACCTCTCCATTGTACATAAAGGTGACTAGAGCACATAAATTTGCATACTCCATACCAGGAAGTACAATTACAGGATGTTGCAGTGTACTGAGATCCTGAAAAATATAAAAAAAACAATATAAAAATGAACTTTTATCGAGTATTTTAATCAATTAAATATGATAGTAATTAATTAAATTAATTAAATACAATACCTTGAATAATTCTTTAAAGTAAAAACTGCAAGCTGATAATATTATTCTATGTGCACGAATATGTCTACCACCGGCACTGAGCGTAACATCAGTCAAATATCCAACGTCGAGTAATTTTGGCAACGAACTAAGTAGGGTATTTTGAAAATTGTGCCATCTCAAACAAAACTGCTGGCCTTCCATACTACCTACTGAAAATTATAATAATAAAAACATTAATATTCAATTAACAATCAATGAATACAGCACTTTAATTTTAACAATAATTATTTAATAAAACAATGATGATTATGATAAAAAAAAAAAAATCATCGAGTTGTATGCTAACGGTGTTGGATCAAGTTGCTCCAAAATAATACAAATAAAAATAAAATAAAAAAAAGACAAGTGTTGTAATAGCATTTGGATCCAAATACGCAAATAATATTTCAAGTCTCAACAACCTTGAAGCAGTAACATACAATTGAATCAGCAATATAAATTATTTATGGAAAGTACTTAAATAATTAAATTTTTGTATTATAAAATAATATTTTGTTAAATGATTTTTACAAAAAATTAATACACCAATAAATAAATAAAATTTATAAATTATTTATTTAATAATAATAATAAATTTTATAAATATTATTAATATGACTTTATAAACTTTAGACATAAGGTTATGTACCTACTTGTAGTATCTCAAAATAGTGACAAAAATATCTCGGACACAGTTGATGATGAAGATGTTGATGATGATGATGATGTTGATAGTATTAAGCTTAGCTATTGTGTGTGATACATTTAGTTACAACTGCACTCCACTTGGTGATTCGTCACTTCGAAAGACAATCCTATTTATTTAATCAGAGACCCGTAAGGTTCCAGCCAATTCTATTATTGTACTCAGGTATGCCTGGAGTAACAAGAACAAAATACCAAAGAAGAAATACACTTGCTGATTACCACAAATTACGTGGAATTGTCTAGACGAGAAACTCTTCCATTCGACATATATATATATTTTTTTCCTTTAATCGTTATATATACTTATTATTTTAATAATAATAATATTTTTTAACACTCTGTTGGAAAAACAGAATATGTAGCTATTAAAAGTAATAGTTATTTTGATTATGTTCATAAATATAATATAAAATTTCGAGATTAAAAAACAACAACAACAACCCTTTGGACCTTGAATAGGGCTAAAATATATATATTGAAATATTTGGAAAATAAAATTGATTGTTTTTCTGTTGGTAAAGTAGATTAAGTAGATTGTTTTGTTGTTTTTTTTATAAATAAACAAATTATTATTATTGAGCTTACAATAATCGAAGTACATATAAGTACAATTGAATACTTATTTTTAAAAAAATATATATTTGAATGTATTGTGGCTGAATGATCATCCTTATTGGCAACAACTGATTGACAGTTAATATTATTCGGTTAAAAATATTAAAAAATAACCGTTTTAATTAACGTCATTAAACAAAATTGTACATTCGAAATTTAAACTCATTAATATGTAACAAACAAGATTGTTAATAATTAATAATATAAATAATGCTAACTGTCTTTTCATGATTTTGTAATTAAATAACAGCTATGATAATTCATTTGAGTTTTATCATTAATTAAAAAAAAATCCTATCATTCACCAGTACTACTGCTACTACTGCCAGTTGTTGATGAATGTCTACTTATTTGTGGTAAATCAAAATGCCACTTATCACCATCATCAGATAGTCCATCAGTTTCTGTTCTGTTTAATGGTGGTTGTGCTTTGATTCCATAAGTCGTTGGTCTCTTTGATGGATTTATATCCAGCATCATTTTTAATAGTTTATACTAAATAAAAAATACATAAAAATTAGCTATAACAAAAATATAATTGATCAATAAATGTATTACCTCGTTTGGATGGTTATCTTCAAATCCATTAGGAAATATTGTTTTTCTAAGATTTAATAATGCAGTTACTCTTTCCATTTCTGTACTAAATGCATTTAACAATTCAAATAATATAATACCAAGTGAATAAATATCAACTTTATAATTATATGATTGTCCTTCACTTTGTTCTGGTGACATGTACAAATGTGTGCCAACACAAGCAGTATGAATACCAGTTTTTTCATTAATTTCATATGTATCATCATTTGGTGTTCTAACATCATCATAGCCCTCAGTCATTGCCGTAACAAGACCAAAATCACCAATTTTAATTTTATCATCAAGTGCAAAAAATATATTTGATGGTTTTAAATCACGATGTATTAAACCTTGTAAATGTACATATTCAACAGCATTAACAATTTGTTGAAATATAATAATAATTTTACCACTATCTCTTGGTGTTGGTTGATTTTTTAACCAATCACGTAAACTTTTTCTTTGACACAATTGCATTTGTATATAAAGCAACATTTTTGGTGTTTTTTTATTGTTTTGTTTATTATTATTTGTTGTTTTAGTATTATTTTTTGTGTTTGTGTTGTTAATATTATTTAAATCAAGTGAAAATGATGCTTTTTTTCTATTTTTTTCATTAACATTAGAATTTGATATTGAATTATCAAAAATAATTGACTGTGATTCATCAATTGTATCATTATTATTGATTGATTTTGTTGTATTTAAATTATTATTTTCTGATGATGTACTATTTTGAAAAACAATTGAATCTGAATTATCAATATTATCTTGTTCATCTTCAATAACAACTGATGATTTATCTGATTCTGATGATTCAAAAACAATATAAGAATCATCATCATTAGTTTTATTAAGTTTGACAGCTTCTAATGCACTATCAACTGATGATCTATTACTTGATGATACATCAATGCATACATGATGATCATTTGGTTTTGTTGACATTGATGTTTCTGATGGTAAATCTGATGGTGAAAATCTCATTTTATCAATGAACTTTGAATCATGTGTCTCTTGCCATCCAACTGGTGGACACTCAAGCCAAGCATTAAAATAACGAACAATATTATGATGATCAAGTTTAGCCAATGCTTTGACTTCTCTCATAACACGATCACGTGAATCTTGACTATTTGGTAATGCTATTCTTTTAATAGCATACATACAGTCATCAATTTTATTTTTTGCCTCAAATACAACACCATAACCACCTTTACCTAAACAATCAATTGGCTCAAAATCAGTTAAATATCTTGATTTAAAATCTGCATTATTGTCTTGATTATTAAATGATAATTTACGATCTTTTTCTTTTGTTTCAAAGTGTCTTTCAACAACTAATGGTGGTAATAAACCATCTTTTGCTGGTGTTGTTGCATTTAATAATTTTTGTGGCAGCATAAAATTAAGTAAAACTGCTGATGTTATTGATATTATAATAACTTCTTTCCACCAATACCATAATGACACAATTATAATTTGAACTGGTGTTTCTTCATTATCGTTATCATTTTCATTACTTGAATTATCATAATTTGATGTTGTTGTGGTTGTTGTTGTTTCAACGTGTGGAATTATAATATTTTCTTCTGTTTTATTACACTGATGAGATTCTTCATGATGCTCTTTGGTATGTAAATAAAATCCATTACCATTGACATATTCAGTATTGTATAATATTGAAAGTGCTGTTGTTTTTGGTGAATTTTCAACAACAGCAATAGCTGTATCAGTTGCTTGATATGGTTGCCATGGAAATGTTGTTGGTTTTGATTTTTTAATATTTAATTCATTCATTTTATCAGTATTTTCTTGTATATATAATTGTCTATCATGCATACCAACATAAATACTTGGACTTTCAATAAAATTTGATGTTTTACTCCAATTTGTACTGTCAAATAAATTTACTGATTTTAATTTACTTGAATTATCATTATCATTAGATGTTCCTTCACGCCAAATTGATACAATTGGTGAATCAAATTTATGCTGCCATAATTTAACGTTTGCATTTGTTTTATTAATTGCCCAAACAATACCATCAGGTACAACAACTCTAAGCTCAATGTCATTTGCAATATTTGTTAATTTACTATTACAATCATGACTTTCACGTGGTATTAATTCAATTTGATATTGTCCAACACTAAAATTCCATTTTTCATGTCCAGTTCTTGGTTCAACTGCTCTAACTGTTTGTTGAAATCTTTGAACAACCAATACATCATCAAGCTCCATATGTGAATCATCATCTGTATTGTTACTACAACCATTGATGTTACATTGATAAATTATTTTACCAGTTGTACTTGATACACCATATGAACGTGTTTCTTTACCTCCAGAAAAAACAACATCTTCAGAATAACGAAATGATGATTTTAACAATTGATCTGTTGTGATTGGTACTGCCTTAACATTGTTACCATCAAACACATAAAGTCCTCCATTCAATGATGGAATCATTCTGATCCAGCTGCCATCATTGTTAAACTGTAATTTATTTATTATCATTATTATTTATTAATAATAATTGTTATTACTAGTATTATATTAATCATACCTCACGTCCATGAGTACCAGATGATAGCATTGGTTCTTCATCAAAATCAAGTGACCATTTTGCCTTGCCATTTTCACCAAGGTCAAGAGCTGTTAATTTTCCATCCAATGTTGATACAAAAACCAAACTAAAAAATAGTCATACAATAATATAGGTAAGTAGTAAGTATATTTTAAAATTATAAATAAAAATATTTTATTAAGAATGATAATATATTTTAGTATCACATTACTTGAAATAATTACATTTTTATCAGTCGATACGACTTGATATAACTTATTATTATTGTTATTTTTAGTTTATTGTTTTGTTTATAAAATTTTTAAATTTTTTTAAATAACAAATTTTTCATGATAGTGATAAGTGTGTGTGTGTGTGCATGTATGTGTTATGCTATGATTACAATGTTTTTATATATTTTTTAGATAAAATAAAATGATAAACAATGGGACATACCTGGATGATGTTTCATCATTTGTTGTGGGTCCACATACATTAAATGCTTCAGTCGTTTTAACGACAACAATTGTTATTGATGCAAACAATGCCAGAAAAATACGACTTTTATTTCCAATCCATTGAAACATTTTTTAATCATTTAATTAAAAATTGGCTTAAAAATATTCACCCAACAGTTAAAATCAATTTGTTGATAAATTTGTTTTTTTTTTTTTTCGTTCTTTTCATTCGACCGAACTAAAATCCAAATATACTTCAAAACACTCACACACACATTTGGAAAAAAGAATTAACGTGGAGAATTTGTGAGTATTTCATAACTGTTGTTATTATAAATGATTTTGATTATAGCATATGTATTTTACTGGTATATTACGGAACATAAAACAGGTGAAAGACCCAAAAATTCACGAAAAAGTTAATTAATATTAATTAAATAACAGTAAAAAACTGTTGTGTATTTAATTATAAATTTATTTTTTTATAAAATCATTGAGTAAATTACTACATAAAAGCTGCTTTTATCGCAGCGACATTACTTTCAAAGCATCGCGAATTGCGAAATAATATTCAGACCAGTGATGGGTAAATGGCTGATTTTTTAGGTTTCTTACACTTACGGTAAGTTACTGTAAGTTACTGTAAGAAACTGTAAGATACCTCGGACGCCA
>JAPYYR010000317.1:0-37465 GCA_030523065.1 Aphidius colemani
AAAATTAAGATAGAGCCATGATATTTAGGGGGGTTTTAGACTAGGCGTAGAGGTATTATACGCGTATATTACCGAAGCACCACCTATCATATTTCTTAGAAACTAATAGCGAAACATAGCTTAAAAATTAAGATAGAGCCATGATGTTTAGCGCGGTTTCAGACTAGGCGTAGAGGTATTTTACGCGTATATTACCGAAGCGCTACCTATCATATTTCTTAGAAACTAATAGCGGAACACACCGCAAAACCTGAGATAAAATCATGATTTTTAACAGGGGTATAGAACAGAGGAGGAGGTATTTAATGGCGATATTATCGAAGCGCCACCTATATTTTTTCTATGGCACTAATAGCGAAACACACCTTAAAATTGAGATAAAATTATGATTTTCAACAGGGGTATAGAACAGGGGAGCAGGTATTCAACGGCGATATTATCGAAGCGCCACCTACATTTTTCCTATGGTACTAATAGCGAAACACACCTTAAAAATTGAGATAAAATTATGATTTCTAACAGGGGTATAGACTAGGGGAGGAGGTATTTAATGGCTATATTATCGAAGCTCCACCTATATTTTTTCTATGAAACTAGTAGCGATTTTGAAGGTTTACTTCCTCGATGTTTATGTTTGCCTGATACTGAAAAAAAAAATTCGCTTTTTTTTTAAATATTCTTCTTCGAATTTATAATTTCCCAATTTTCTAATTTTTTTTTTTCGAAAATTTTTTGATTTCTATTAGGAACATAGAATGACCGAGGAGGTATTTGTTCATTCAAAATATACTTCTTCGATTTCATAATTTTCTAATTTTTCTTTTCAAAAATTTTTCGATTTTTATTAGGAACATAGAATGACCGAGGAGGTATTCGCTCATTTAAAATTCACTTCTTCCATTTTATAATTTCCCAATTTCCCAATTTTTTTTTTCAAAAATTCTCGATTTGTATCAGGATCATAGAATGGCCGAGGAGGTATTCGCTCATTAAAAATTCACTTTTTCCATTTTATAATTTCTCAATTTTTTTTAAAAAATTTTTCGATTCGTATCAGGAATATAGAATGACCGAGGAGGTATTTGCTTATTTCAAAATTTTTCATTCTAAAGGGTTACCTATGCTATAGCCTTTCAATTCCTCCTTAAATTCCTTAAAATCTTCAAACTTGATTCTTGAACAAAAAATTCAAACAACTAAATATATATTTAAAGAAGCATCGCAACTAATGGGCTGTACGCGTGCAATGCAAACGCCCGTTCTCTATTGTCCCGATTTTCATCAAGAAAATATTGGTATATGTTTGAGGGTGGGAATTTTTATTAAGTACCGACGTTAACATGGGATAGTTGTTCTCTTCACACCACTAGCAAATAACGAAAAAGAAGATAGAATTATGCTCTTAATTCACGAGATATATTAACGGGGGTGACTTTGGTTTTATAATACATTTATGACTTGCTATACATATAACATAAACACGTGCTATATATAAATGTATATATAAAAAATTTGCCAATGTCTAAATTAGACGGGTGAAACATTGACTTGTCATTATCCTTAACCGATCAATGGTCACTGTACATAGACATTCTATACCAACAACTATTAACCCTCCCCTTTCCTTTTTTTTTGTTTACCTATTTTAGAAAACCTGTTTCCAAAAAATTGATGAATTTATTTATACAACGGATATTTATTAGGCTTTATTAAATCACGTTGTCGTCAGTTAGTTTACGATTAAATGTTTCTCCATTTATTTTTTTCTATTATACAGGGTGTTGGGTAAGTTTCCCAAGGGGGTGAGATAGTCATTAGAATTATATATACAGTAAATATCTATGGGATTTTCACACAATATTTTCACTGAATGTTTTTCTTTGATTTGTATTTAATGGTCTCCGTACTTTTCATAAGTTTCTCCCTTACCCAAAAATGATTGCCAACTCTAGCGATTATAATTTTATTTGTTTATAATTTTTAATTTTGATTCTGCAACTTAAAAAAAGATGAAATTAGTTAGTTACATTATGTATATAATATAATACTGGTATATTTTATTGATTAAGTAATCTTATAATACATCGCTGAGCTGCAACGTACCATAAAACTCCAACGGAAAAGGAAACAATCTATTCTTACCGGAGAATATGGTCGCGACGGTGACGGTATATGTATGGTTGCTCCCTGAATTTTACTTTGATTAATAACTCTGATACTTTTATTATTTTATTTTCGGAAACTTGCTTCGAGCATCATTGCCAACAATGGCTCAAAGCTCAATAAAAAATATATTTATTTAATAAAAAAGCACCCAGTTTCCGCAAATTTTTTCATTTGATATTTTCAAACAAAAAATTATATGCACATCGTACAAGAAGTATTTTATAAAGATATATATTTTTGATGAGTAAATATCTATATATATTTGTTGATCAATCAAGTTAAAAAAAAAAAAAAAAAAAGGCCAAACACTAAAACAACTAGCTCATTGTTCAATCGATATCAATTAGGATGCTCTTTCCGGTCGCGTGACTTGTTAGAGCCACCCTATCATACGTGTCATATTGACACGCGTGTTCTACGCTTTTATATTTTCATTTTTATTTTTTTACACATCAGTACAGCACTCTGTGTAAAACCTTAACTTCCGTTTTTTTCTTTCAACTGGCTGTACATAAATAAATGTACATGCCAATCGATTTCACCGCACAATTATTATTATATATGAACAATTGGGCACGGTACCTTTTAACGCCCACACGTATCTTCTTTCCCTATCGTTCAGGTGTGTCCTTAATTCACATAATAATTATTATCTTGATTTTACTGAATATACTCGATGTATTTTTGACTTTTGAGAAGTGCGTAACGTAACAATTCGCACGACCCCACGAGACCAAATTGACATTTTATGTCTATAGATTATCTTTATTTATTTATTTATTTCCATCAACAAATTCGAAACAGTATTTAATGGTCAATACAATAAAAAACAAGGATTTTATTTTTTTTTTTTTTTGTCTCCTATTATAACATACAACCCCCGGAAGAATCGACTTTTCACTGTATAAAAAGTTTTGGACATTCTCTCGACTAAGCATACAATTACAATTCCAATATGTATGTACATCCCCTTGTAAATGTGTGTACAGGATTTGGATAAAACTTCATCAACCCTACGGATAAATGTACAGACGGAAACCAACCAATAAAACACCCCCCCAAAACCTTATACCAGTATTGTTCAATTTTTACATTTTTTTTATACATTTATTTTGTCTTTTTTATGTTATTTTTCTGGTCATAGTCCTCATCTTGCTCTGAATTTTTGTCGTATATATTTATATGGAAAACCTTTCACGGGATTTATCCTTCTACTATTTTGATACACCCCCTCGATTACAATCGGAAATATTAGGGGACGTCCCGTTGCTCGACAAACTATCAATTTGTTTTTTTCTATATTGATTTGACTACGCGAAAAATAAAAAATATCTTCTGCGGAAGACAGTTGGTTTTCTTTTTTTTTTTTTATTTATCTTTCGGACAGTAAAACAATTTACTTGTATTGTGAAAAACTTTTATAATAAATTGAAAAACCTTTTTAAAATGATAATGAAAAAAAAAAAAAAATACGTTAGACAGCGTGTCGGGAAGAAATAGTTTTTTCGTAAAATTCTTTTCATTAAATATTTATACAAGATAAATTAAAAATTTTGTCAATTCATCAAAGCATGAAAATTTAATTGTTTATTCACAGAATTTAACCTCAAGTGAATATTCAATTTACAGTAAGAAAAAAAATTTTACTATTGACACGAAAATTTTAAGAAAAACTTCAAGAGAGAAAGTACATCACACTATGACGTCTGTCACACTTAAATTTCTATATAAACTTTGATTTCAAAAAAAAAAAAAAAAATATCTGCGGTTCTAACGATATGGCTCTCCTCAAGAGAAGCACCAGCATAAAAAAAGGAAAAAGAAATTTTAAATATCCACTATCAAGATTAACTTGGGGTCATGTATAAATCATAGTACTCGATATGATTCAGATGAATGTTATCAGTTGTTTCCGGTCTGATGCACAAACATTTTGCACGTAATATTACATATTACACTTTCATTTACAAAAATATATTTATGGGAAAAACGAAACATATGCCGGCCGCTGTCCACTCCATTTACCTCGCTGCGTCATCATCATCATCATCATCATCCCTTTGACTCTTTGCGAATTTTTATTTATTTATCTTTTTTGGTCTCTCCGAAAAGACATTTCATACGCATGCTATATGCAAGATTTATTGACATGGAAAAATATAAAAAACATAAACCTCTTTTGACCAATCTAATCTAAAAATTTTCTACGTCATACTATTAACATTGCCGCATCAGTGACACGATAAAAGAAGATAAAAAAAAAAAACTTGACTTTTGATTCTTGTACAATCTTGATTTTAGACAATAGATATGAGGGATGATTGCATATATACATCTATTGGGGGTTAAAAATAGACACTGGGAAATCTCAACCGGTTACAAGATGGCTGACTTCGGAAACGGAAACCGGATACATGTCACTCGAGTTACAGCAAGTTTCCGGCGTATTCTGCAAAAGAGAAATGTACAGCAAAAAATAAAATCAAATGAAAAGATAAGGGGGTTGTTAAATTCAATCTGTCTTTGATTCGCGAATTTTAGTTTGTTCAATTTGTTTGTTCAAAACAATGAGGATATAAACGCAAAATACAAATTAAATATTTTTTATTTATTTATTTATTTATTTATTTATTATCTTTTATTATATTTACGTTTCTTTGCAGTTATATATATTCAATATATATTTTACTATTATGTACATATATACAATCTGCTACAATAAATTATTTATCGTAAAACATGAAACATCAGAATTGATACAAAATAATTTCAATTATCTAAATTATTTTTTTTTACAAATATCATTTTAATAAAAATTCTAATGTTTCACAAAAAAAAAAAAGCTACCAGATTATTTCCAGTATTATATTTTGATATATATTTATATTTCACTTGGTTTCATTTTTTTTTTTTTTGATTCAATTTATACAAAGTTATATGCAAGATATTTAAAACTAAAATTTACAAAAAAATCTTGATATATTATTTATATACGTCAAAGCACACCAACCAATCAAAAATACAATAATATTATTATAATTATTCATTTTTGTGATTCAAGCTAGCTATACTTGTGTTGAAAGTTTCATCACCACCAGTATGGTTTTTGCATGTATGGCGATGCCATATTTATTTGTCCATTTGGACCAGTTGAATAGCCAGCTTCCATGAGTTTTGATTGACATGGTTTACCATCTCTAACTAATACGGGTACAGCAACTCTTCTTGGTGAACAGCCACTACTTCCAGGTTCAACTCTTTCATTTTGTGCTCTTTTTGTTTTGTATCTATGATTTTGAAACCATATTTTAACTTGTGTTGGTGTTAATGATATTAATGATGCTAAATGTTCACGTTCTGGTGCATTTAAATATCTTTGTTGTCTAAAACGTCTTTCTAATTCATATGTTTGTGATTTTGAAAATAATACTCTTCTTTTTCTTTGCTTTTTGCCACAATGAGAATTGCTATCATTTAAATCAGCTCCAGATTTATCATCATTTCTATCATCTTGATTATCATCAATTTCTTCATAATCTTGTTCCTCACTTTTTGGTGAATCATTACAATTTTCTGGCTGTGATTGAAATGAATCTGACATTGTTGGGCTCGTTGAATCTGGTTGCTGTTGTTGTTGTTGTTGATGATGATGATGATGATGATGGTGTCCTGTAAACAAAAATCAAAAATGAATTTAAATAGCTGTATAGTTGACAATTTTTTTGATTTTATTTTTAATCTTGATGTAAATGTATATATATATATTATTGGGGTGTAAATATATAGAGAGGGTGAGAAAAACGATATAAAACTCATTGAATATCCGTATGCATTTGATCACACTCTGTTCGCGGTCCCCCACACGAGATCAACCATATCATTTTCATGGGAGATTAGACCCTCGAAAGATTCTTTTTTTTCTTTTCCCTCTATATAATTTCAATTAGAATACATCAACATGTTCTTTAATCTCACTCAATTCACTCTGTATATATATATATAATTTACATAGACAGAATTATTGTCACTATATTTATCCATCCATCCATCTTAATTATCATTATTTTATTTCAATATAATCGAAACCCTTTTTCCTCATAATATATATATTCTATATTAAAAAAAAAAAAAAACATAAATCAAAATAATTTTAATGCTTCTCAATTTCATCGTCATCTACCTGGATTTAAATTCAATTAAATCCTAAAAATATATTCAATCATTTTAAAAAGGACTTTTCTAAATGATCCCTTTTAAATTTAATCAAAATAAATTGAATAATCATTCAAGTTAAATAATTTTAAAATGAAAATAAAAATGGTGGATTTGATTTAGCCCTCGTTGAAAATTTTGTATCAATGGCATGATAGTTTGTGTGTGCGTGTATTGAAAAATAAAAACTACACGAGTATTTTGTGTAACCGCGACAATGTGAATTTTGGGCGTGACAATTTCATTTCATTGTTGCGTGAAAAAGTGATGTAAAATGTGAAAAAAAAAAAAATAAAAAGATTGAGGGGAATAGTAAATGTGCAAAGTTTATATACGGTGTGTATATCACATCATGAATCCAGTGCTTGCATCTGTCCCAAGAGTGACATCTGTCTAGGCTGGTTGGGCCAATCATGAAACGAATATCCAAAGGACCTTTTATAGGGCCATTAGATCCTGCTTAGTATGGCGCGAACCAATTGTAGGGTGTTAAATAAATAAGGGTCGTACCAAGGGACAAAATATCAAGAAGAAAAAAAATATCAACAAGATATATATGTATAACGGGGCAAATACATGACATTGTAACTGTGAAGAATACAATGTGTAATTTCATGGAAAAAAAATAATAGAAAAAAGCTTGTTGCATCAATTTAATTTTCCAGATTATGAAACTTACCAGTTATATCAGTTAAATTTGGTGGCATTGATAATAGAGAAGTTGGTGGCCAATTGAGAAAACCATGTGGTGGTATTGATGGTGGTATTGATGTTGGTGGTGGTGGTAAATTTGCTGCTAATGAATTACCAAAATGTCCATGTAAACCACCAGATTGAAGCATTGTATGTTCAAAAAATTGCTGATAAGCTGCTGGAATTTCATTTGGTAACATTGTCATTCCTAGAAGCAAAAAATCAAAAGAAAAAAGTTAATTATCATTACATTTTCGGCTTCTTTGAATTATATTCTTCGCCAAAAAAAAAAAAAATAAAAGAATAATTTTTTGAGAAGATTATTTATTATTTTACCATTTGTTTCATCTTGAACCGGCGGCTTTGTATCATTTAACTTCAAAATATCATCAATTTTAAATCCAGAACTTGTCCTTGAGGCAACTGGATTTTTAATATTTTCCAGTAATCTGTAAACAAACAAAAGAAAAAAAAAATTAATATTCATTTCAATTATCATATGAAAATATGCGCATTGTGTGTCTTTTCATGAATTTTTGGAAAAATAATCAAGTTTGCATCCAAAGACAATTTAACAATTTATGAAAAACTGGCTTTTACGGTAAAAACGAGATTAAAATATTTCAAGTTATTGTTGAATCTTTTGACACATAAAAAGTGTAACTACAGGCGGTACGACCACCTCAGTTAAAACTATTGTTACGTCGGATATAAAACCTCTACAAGAGGCTGTTGAAATGTTCAAATCTTGTGGAAACTGCAAATTTAATTCGCTCGCAGTATGTAGACACCTTTTTTTCTTTCCTTTTTTCTTTAAAATATTTTAAGCCGCTAAATTCATTATAATGACACGTACCAATAATACACATGATGAAAAAAAAGATGGGGAAAAATAAAGACAGAAAAATGTTTGTCTTTTTCTTTTCAACTTTAAAATTTTGAATAATCATTTATCATTGATGTTATTGAAAATGAAATAGAAGAATAGATTAAGTAAATATCCCGTTGTGTTTATATTGAGAGAAAAGAAAAAAAAAAAAGAAGAAAAAAAAAAAAACACACATTTTAGAAAGTGAGGGTGTCAATTTTGAGCTGTAAATTTTATATTTACTGGAATTTATCTTGTCAAATTTTACCTTGATTTATTAAGAGCTGATATATTATTGGCAATTTGCTGTTTGAACAGCAAGTGATTCATGATTGCTGGATGTGAAAAAAAAGACCAGGGTAGAAATTGATTCTTGTCCCCCATTTTAATTATCTTTTGTTTTTTTGAATAATTTTAATTGTTGTATCACAATACTCAAAACACAATTTTATTTCAACAATATTGTCACAATTGAAATTCAAAAATATAAATTATAATTCACTAATTTTCAATGAATAATACTTGAGCTTCACTTCACAATTTAAGCTGATCACTTTTTCAAAATTGCTCCAAATTAAAACTCTCAATGATTCACTTTCAGCAATAGAATTGCAATTAAATTGTTATCACAAATTTATTGATATTTAAATGGTTTGCAAATATATTTTTTTTCCAACTTTTGATGCAAATTTTGAGGACTCTTGTTGTAATATTATGAGTGTTCTCGACGAGCACTTGACGACTAGTGTGTCTCTATCATCGAAACATTTTATTCCTTGAGCACTCTTGAGTATGCTCAAAGGGGCGTTTGTACAGGGGCGGTCTTCTGTATTTTCCCCTACCTCAATAGCCGTGAAAATTGGTTATTTAACAGGTTTCTTTTTTTCCACAAAGCACAAACCATCAGCTACATTTTCTTTCAGCATATATTCTCGTGGTTATATTACCAAAGGGTGGAGCTTATGCAATCCAATGAAGGCGCGGCAAATACAAGGGTTGTTTCTCTTCCCTTTCTCTTCTCCGTTGAATATAATACATTTTATTTTATTTTCATACAACTGCAGCCAATCTGGTTTTAATATCGATCAAAGATTTTTCAGCAGTTCTTCACGACACACTTTATGTCGAGTGTTAATTCGAAAGAGCATTAACACCGTGTACCTTCATGTTAGTTTTTTATTTTTTTTTTTTCATTATCAAAATCCTGTATCCCATCGCATTTTAACACATGAAATATATAAAAAATAATAAATAAATTGAAAATTAGACATTTATATTTCAAAAATATCCAATTACAAATTTTATATCTTTTTTTTTTTTCTTTTTTCTTGAGCAAATGATTGTGTCGGCAAATGTTTTAAAAATTTTAACGACTTGAAATTTTTATTTTATTTTATTTTTTTTTTCCATAGAATATTTTTCTTCAAGGACTATTTGATTTTACTTGTAAATTTTTTCGGAACATTATTTTTACAGTAGCATTTATAATGGAAGGAAAAAATTTTTAAAAAAATAAAAAAATCACATTGAAAAAAGGTGAAATATAATTTTGTTCCTATACATTTCCGGTTTAACTGAGGTATTTTACTATTGTTGTAACACTTCTTCTTGTAGTTATTTTTCTTTGGCATCTTCTTCTTGTTTTTCTTTTTATTTTTTTTTTTGGTTGTAAAGTCAAAAAGTCCGGAAAAGGGCGTACGGGGTGTCTATTGTTGAGTGTCCAAGCAACGACGACACGCAGTCTAGCATTTTCGTTTTTCGTTTTTCTCCTTTTTTTTTTTTTTTATTTTATTTTATTTTTCTCACCGTCTATTATGCTCTTCTTGACCTCCGGTTTTACGCATGTATATTCAAGTCCTTTAGAAACTAGCTAGCCCACAGAAAAAATATAAAAATCACTCTACACTTCTCTCCCTTTTTTTTATTCTTAAAAAAAGTATAAAAACTTTTCCTTTTTTTTTTTTTTTACAACGATTTATTTTATTTTTTGAAGGATACTAATGTTGCAAATATTTATTGATGATTCTATATATATTTTCAAGTGTTCATTATATGATAATATATTATATTCAAATGAATTAACGAGGTGATAAACTAAATATATTTTATTATTTAAAAATAATATTTATAGAAGAATCGTGACAAGACATTTCAAACTGCACGCAAATTGTCTATTTTATCAAGTATCATATCATGTGAAAAAAATATATATAAATTTAATATCTTAAATGTACAAAAGCACGACATCTAATCTGGTTAGAATCACATTTAACAGTTATCTTATATTTTTAATAAAAAAAAATTTATATTTTATTTATTTTGCAGAAAAAGTTTTATTTGATTTTCAAGTTTTAAATATATTCATTGAGTATAAATGCGAAAATATGTATTTTGTTTGTATCACATCTTGACGATGTGAACAAGTCGATGGCAAAAAAGCTCAAGTATAATCCAGGGGTGAAAATTCAACGGGGTGGTACCATCCAGTATTCCAGTGTGAGACAAAGATAATATTAAAGGCAGGCAATCGAGCAACATTTGTCCAAGTCTCACGACTGTTTGGCGATAGCTGTGCCAACTTGTTTTAATACACGCAATCCAATTTGTCTGTGTCTCATTGTTTAAATTATTTTTTTTTTCCAGCTATATGATGGAAAAGATGACATATTTTTTAAATATATATATACGAATAAAATATAAAAATTACAAATAAATTGTCGCGTTTTGTGTTGAGAGAAAAATATTCTTTACTCTTGCAGACAGAGAGGAATTTTATTTTTCTTCATTTTTCTAGATAATGCAAGAGGGGTGCAATTGTACAGGCACTTAAGGTGTACAATTTGACCGATCTCAAATAGCCAAAACGTGCCAAGATCAATGGAACTCAGCCATTTACGAGACAGAAGTTATTTCAACGACTATTTTTCCCCAAATTATCATGACAATGTGAGGTACCTGTTAAGTATTTCACTCTAAGGAGTGGAGTCCGAAGAAGTGTATCTCTCTGTATTATTATATTTTTTTTCTCACACACTACACTAAAAAACCTAGAGAAATCAAAGTAAGTGCAACAGACAGAGAAAAGATTGAAAAAAAAAAAAGCAAAAAGATTTTCTCAAGGATATATCTTCTCTATGCCAAGGGGTGGACGGAAGTTGAAAATGCTCAAAAGCGGAAAACTAAAAAGAGATAGGAAAAATAATAATAAAGGGCCCACCGTCTGAGAATAAGAGAAAAAAAAAAAAAAAAAAACATCTCTTAAGCTCAGTCGTTTAGTCTGTATTATAAACAGCAGGTACAACGTTTGTGTCTTTTCATTTATTGCCGAAATACGTGCCCACACAAAATATTTCACGAATTATTTCTACGAAAATTTAAACACACAAGTACACACACACACCTCTCCAGAACAAAAATGAACAATCGAAAAGGAAAAAAGAAAACTCAAGTGGATAAATTCCAATGTCTCAAACAAACTCTCAAAAAAAAAACAGAAAAATGTACCTGCGAAAACATGCCAGACTATTCGGCTACCCAAAAAAAAAAAAAAAAGAAAACCCTCCTCACTCTTTTTTACAGTTTTTTTTTTTTGATTTTTTTCTCAAATTAAATTATTTTTGTATCAATTACCGCACGTGTGATTCTAATCTATATAATTTTTTTTCATTCTATCATATCTTTCGAGAGATAACTTGCGTCAATACTCAATACATTACCTGCAAAATAAAAAAATTGAAAAAATTGAAAAATAAAAAATCAATTCTAATGGAAAATACCATGTTTGTGTAAATAAGGTAATTGTCCATGTGAGTGTGTGTGTGCTAAAAAAGTATGAATGAAATTTTCCTTACGTTTTTTTTTTTTTTTTTTTACAAAGTCGCTCGATTTCATTCATAAAATTATTGACAAAAGGGCCCAAGCGGGTGGGCCTCTTGGTGGATTTTTTTTTTTTTCAATTTTTCTTTTTTTTATTATATATTTTTTCTTTCTCTGGTGTTGAAGCCGTCAATGAACGTAGTAAGCTTTCGTAGTACTATACTACGTATACTGGGAATTTAAAAAATATCATTTGGATTTATTTCGAGGGCCTCTTTATGGTTTATTCGTGTTCTATATATTACAGTGGCAGTCCTCTCTCTCTCTTGTCAACTAAAAAAGCATACAAACACACTTCTTTGACACCATGCATCCGGTGATTCAACTCACCTGACTTGGAGGAAAAATAAAATATATTTCGATACGTGATCAAAAGTTTGCATGGCTAACAGAGCTAACATAATGTCAAATCGCACCGTATGAATATAATTTTTTTCTCTTTCTTTCCCGCCGTTTAAGAAGCGTTTAAAAAGTTATTTTATCTTTTTATTATTATAAAACCGGAAATCGAGTTCTTTATATTGTTGCTTAAGAATATTTTCAAAAGACCTCCACGAAGAAAAAAACTTTTTTTTGATTATTAAAATTGTGCTTTTTTTTTTAAATACAAAAACACTTGAGTATAATATTTTAAAAGTAAATTTAAATTGTGTAAACTAGACACATGTTGGCATAATAATATTTCGAGTATTTAATATGAGTGCAGTGTAACAAGACGTACCATTTGCATTTATAAACTTTCACCCCCTTTGTGGAGGATTCACTGTTATCTATATATTCTCAAAACATGCATGCTTGTATTGCAATTAAATTTACAAAATATATATTTAATAAACAAGCTGTAATTTAATTATTTTAATAAATTATATTGCCAATTTAATATGTAATTTATAGTCATACCTGTAATCATCATCATGAGATATATAATCTGGTGGTATTAAATGCCAAGAAGAATCGTAACAATCATCATATCCCGTTGCCATATTTTTTTTTTCTAAGCCTGATCTACACTCGATGACTTGATTCTTTTTTTTTAAAAGAATAAAAATATTTAAATTTAAAAATCAGCTGTTTTATTTTATCCAACACTTTTTAATAACTTGTCACTTTGTGTTTATTGTGTTTGTTTGATTTTGATTATATTTTCATGAATTTAGTGTGATTGTACTACTAACAGTCTTGGCTATAGATTGACCACTTTTATATGTATATATTCTATCGAAAATATGGCGTCTAGATAGGAGCTCAGGCAACCTTATCTTTCATTTGATAACAGCCCTATGTAGAGATTAGTTTTGACTACCGATCTGTATGATTTCTAAGTCACTAAATAGCTGCAAATAAATTATTTGTCAATTCAATAAAAATATTACAGCAAAAAATATCTATTAAATAATTTGGAATAAAAAAAAAAAAAAGAAAATTTGAATATTAATTTTGATCCTCATTGATCTTCATCGATCAGATATACCTAATTTTTTATTTGAATGATTATTAAAATCAAAAGCTACTTAAAATAATTATTTATTTATTTTTTATTTTTCTACTTGAATATTTTTTTTTTTTATTTTTTGTCAATGTCGACTCTTGAGGTGAAGTGTCAGAGCTTAACATAGAGTGTATCTTTTCAAAACATTTAAATATTTCATATATAATTCGTTTCTTTTTCTCAACCTAAACGATAAGAGAATTTTTTTTTTTTTCCATTTTTTTAAGCCAATTTTTAACTATTAGTTTATGTAATTTATTTGACAAGTAAATAATAATAATATCAAGATTTTAAGATATAAAAATATTTAATTTAAATCAAGATGACCTCGATTATTGAAAATAAATAAAAACGATTATGTCGATTTGTAGAGATAAAAAATATATAATATTACAAATCGATAATAATATATTGATATGATTTTTTTAGATTTTTTTTTTTCTCAGTAAATAAATATATAATAATAATAATAATATTAAAAATGTTATTTAATTTTTAAAATGTAGTGTATCATGGACATGTGGCTCTAATCATCAGTATCTATCATCAAAAGATTACGAGACAAACGATAAAGTTATATATTTATTTTACAAGAATAATACTGTATATTTATTGGCTATAAAAATCTAAAAAATATTATCAATAAATAATATTAATTCAAAAAATAAATACATATATGTATAATTTTTGATTATTTGAAAAATAATAAATTAAATTTTAATTTCTTGTTTACCGATTATGAGTAAAATTAAATTGCAGTTTCCTTTTTTAACAAGTCTTTTTCTGTCAACTAGAAATCATAGTCAAATGTCAATACAATAACAATTATTTCCTTATTTACTTGATAAATAACGTCTAAATAATTATTAATTATATCAACTAATAATATTGAATATAATTTTTTGCAACAATTATCATGGAACGACAAATTGATAAAACACTTGAAGATGTGTAAGTTATTATAATAAACATTGCTTATGACTGGTATCCTGTCATAACTCCATTACTTCATTATAAATAAATAAATGAATAAATTAATTAATTAAGTATACTGATAAACATTTTCATTTTTATTTACAAAATTAGGAAAAATATGCCAGGTGTTACTGGTTGTCTAATTGCTGATAGATCTGGTCTTTGCCTTGGCTGTAAGTATCATTTGTTCATTAAAATAATTTACTAATTATCAAATAACGTAGTAATTAAATCAATAATTATTTTAGCAAAAGGAAATGTGTCAAGTGAATGTGCTGGAATGATTGCAGCAATAATTAATCAAGCATCAAAATTAGAACCAGGCTCAGAATCACCAGTTGTTCTATTTGAAAATGAATCCAAGTAAATGACATTAAATAATTAAAACAACAATTCATCATTATTGAATGGAAAATATATTTTGTTTTTTTGTTTTTTTAATAGACAATGTATAATACAACGTGATGGATTAGTTACTGGTGCTGTGTTCAAGGATACATCTCAATGAAAATCAGTACATCTTCTCGAGTTATCAAATTTTACAATGGAATTTTAATAAAAATAATAATTTGATTAAGAGAAGAATGGTAATAACACATAAACACACAGCGAGAAAGAGAGATTATTATCTTTGGAATGAAATATATATTATATACAATTTGTACATAAAATGATTAATGAAAAAAAAAAAAAAAAAAAAAACAATAAATAATAAAAATATATCTATAATTTCAGGAATAAAAAAATAAATGTTAATCATTTTTACTGATTCGTTGATTACGTCTTTTTCGCCATTTTTTAATACCCAAAATGACTAATTCTTTGTGTTCATACATCCATGATGACATAACACAAGCAAACATAATTATTCCAACAATTAAATGTATCCACATTGAATAATACTAAAAAAAAAAATAATAAAGATAATAATTTAAATGACAATAATTAATTTGTTAACGTTATCAATCAATTACCTGTGTTATTTTGGTGACAATTCCAGAGACAACAAGTGCAATGGAAAATAAACGTTTTGGATAAATTCCATCAAGTGGTTTTAAATTTGTTTCATGATGTCTTTCATTGATAAATGATATTGAATGAAAAATACGAAGTGACATGTTGATACAATTACCAAGAATAAAACCAACTGGTCCAAATATATAAACAAGTATACACGATGCTCCCAAAAATATAATTGACTGATAAATCATCGTTAAATTGCTTTTATTTATTGTTGCACTGTCTGCTGTTGCATTTGTATAACATTCAGTAACACCATTGATACCAAGAAGCAATACAGCAAGACAATGTGCACGTAAAAGAAGAACTGGTAAATATTCTGTAAACTTATCACCACCATATATCCACAAAAGTGTTGATGAATATGATTGACCAAATACCAACACAATAAAACCAATTGACGTTACAATTGCACATAAATTTGTTAATACTTCAACACTTTCTTGAATTTTTGACTGTAAATAATATAAATGATTAATTAATTAAAAATAATGAAATAATTTATCAAACTTACTGGATTTTGTTGATTAATTTTTTCATCTCTTTTAACCATTTGTGTAAAATAAAAATATCCACTATCTTCAATTGGTCTAAATATAAATCTAGCAGCAAGTGATCCAAGATTATTTATTATTTCATATGTTCCTTGTTGGGCAAATGTTAAAACTGGCATAACAGTCATAATCATTCTTTCACCTTCAGTTAATATTTGTTTTAAAAAACCTTGTCTAAAAAAACTCCATGTTAAAATGACCAATTTATTATCAAACATTGAATCCTAAAAAAAACAAACAATTAAATTTAATATTTAATGAAAAATTTAAAATAATAAATTAATTATTACTCTGTTGTTCATGTATCCAGGTAAAAATTCAAATATTGATTTAAATGGAAATTCATTATCAAAATTATCATCACTATTTTCATGATTAATTGGTATTTCATATTTTTTAAATTTCTTTTTATCATTGTCAATTTTTTTTATGTACCAATAAAAAAATATGTAATGAGAAATTGTGTAAAACAGTGTTGATGCTAACTGTGCAACACTGAATGCAAATAAAGCATTTTCCGATTTATAAAGTATCATTGAAACAAATAACATTGTTCTGAATACAATCATAAGTGTATCAACAATAATCTGTGAATAAAATAGACAAATAAATAATATTGAATGATAAATACTTGATGCTATCTCACCTTGAAGCCATTGAATAAAAATGCTACAGAAATTAATTGAACAACTAGAGATGACATATGAATAATGCATGATAATGCAACTGAAAATACAGCAAAAGCATAATCAGCTGGAAGACCATCAGACATTGGTAATTTATATAGCCATATGTATCCAAAAAATATTGACATAACACCACAAAGTGGTACCCTAAAAAATATCAACAAAAATTATTATTAAATTTAATTTTGTAAATTATAAAAAATTAATTACGTAAGCCAAAGAAGATTGACAACTTGTGCCCAATTGTGTTCAGCTGTATTTGTTAAACATGCTTTGAAAAATGGTTCTCTTGATAAAAATAATATTGTTGATTCCAACAAGAGTAATCTGACGTTCATAACACCCAATATTTCTTGACCCACATATCGTACAACAAATGCATTTAAAATAAATGTCAACAAACGACAAAATATCTATAAAAAAAATTAATGAAACAAACAAATAAACAAATTTTATTTAAAAATATTTTATTATTTATTATATCAAACCTGAAAGACTATGTTCAATGAGGCATTCTCCAAACTACTTCCAAGAATATTTTTTGACATTTTAATATTTATTTATTTATTTATTTATTGTTGGATCAAATATTATAATAAAATAATTCAAAAAATTTATCGTTAACAACAAGACACTCTATCATATTTTTTATAGTTTAATTTTCAATTCTGAATAAACATTAAACATCATAAAAAAAAAATATACATGTAACAAAAAATTTTTTATTGTGTATGTGATGACAAGGCTGAATCATCACAGGCGCACGCACATGTCATCAATAATTATTTTTAAAAATAAATAATACAGATATATTCACCGAGATTAATTATATATTTTTATCAATTAAAAACCATAAAAAGGTACAATTTAAAAAATTTTAAAAAAAGTTGATTTGTAATTAAAACTATTAAAAATGGAAAAATAATATTAAAATACTATGATAGATACAAAATGCTAGTACATCATTAGAATACACATAATTAATGTTGCTTTTAAAAAATAATTAATTAAGAAAATCAGTCTTCTCCCATGGAAAAATCATCATAAGAATGATGTGATCTGTGGTGTCTATGTGAAGAATGTCTATGTGATCTCTTAGTTTGATAATCTTCCCATTCTCTGTGATTAAGACTTTGAAAATCATCAACATTAGCAATGGCTTCAAGGTACTCAGCAAGTTTAAGTAGCTCTCTGTCTTTTGAACGATTTAAATGTGCTTCACGAAATGCATGTATACGTAAACCAGAGCCAGGATTCATCAAAAAATTTCTTCTTATATCATCAAACATGATGGTATTTTTAGGTGAATATGCTGGATATTTACCCCAAATAACACCAAGTGGTTTGACATCAACAAGACCACGTTTTGGTGTATAAACAGATATCATTGCAAGATAATCTAAATAAAATGCTATTTTATAATTTGGATTATCAGCTACACCAAGTAATCTCATTTTTTCAATGATCCATTTCATACTTGTTGCTGACCATATTACAATGTCATAATGTTTATATGATCTTGCTAGAAACTCATGTAAATGTGGACGCATTAATTCAATACCACTTGATGCTACTGAACGATGATCAAATAGTGTATAATCAATATCTAATACAAGCATTTTTTTATTTTCTCTTAATGGATTTAATTCTTGTACTTTATATGTTGCTATGCGTTTTTGTATTTTAGCTAAATATATATGAGCATTTTCAATTTCAATATCATCACTCTCAGTTTCCAATGATAAATCATTGACAACTTCATTCATATTATCTGGTGCACGATTTGCTTGTGCAATATCTTCCTCTGTTGAACCCATTAATGTTAATTTAAAACCTGGTTTTAAACCAATCCCACCAAGATTTTGTTCATCATCTGGTATTTTGCCTATAAATTTATTTAATTTATTATTAATATTGTTTGGTCAATTGATTAATTAAAAAAATATTTGTCTTAAATTACCTCTGAGACGTAAATTTAAAAGTTTTTGACGATCTGGACGAACATCAGTCTCTTCATAAATTCTTGCTTTTAGCTCAGCAACTGTTGTTTCATTCATCAAATCATTTATTTGATATTCATTGCCATTCCATCTTATAATAACACCTGATGAATTGGCCATTTTTTTTTTATTAATAAATTAATTTTTTATTCCAAATTTATTTGACAATTTGTTTTTGTTTTTTATTTTGGATGACGTGAGAGGTTAGAAGACAGGCTTTAAATATATAATAATAATAAAAAAAATAAAAAAATTGGAAAGTATAAACTATGAAGACTAGAGAGGACTCTATAAACTCAGTAACCATCAGTAACTCTAGTTTAGTAAATCGCCGTCTCTCCAAGTGTCTCGAAGTAAATAACATTCGCTTAGTTGAGCATATGTTACATCAGCAATCCACCGAAGTTTATTCTCCTGGTCTCTAGTCTGCTCTAGTCTTCATAATTGACACTTAAACAGGTGAGACTTAAATCAACTTAAATAAAAAAAACAAACTTATTTAGTAAGTATATAGTAAGCCAAGTAATTAATATAAATATTTTTTGTTAATTATTAATATTTAATATAGATAATTTAGAAGTAAACAATTAAAATGTTTGGACTCCGACAAGTCATCAGGCAATCATTGAGACTCTTGCCAAAAAATTCAATTGATAAATCTTGTTTAATCATCAACAAACATCCATTGCTCCCATCAATTGTCAACAACAAGTCATTCACAATTCCAATTTTAAATTATTCAACTGCAATTGAAACAACTGAAGATACACCACCAGATAACTCAAATCAAATTGGTAAAACTGAAAAAGCAAAAAGAAAATTAATTGAATTTACATGTAAAAAATGTCAGACGAGAAATAAGAAAACAATGTCAACACTTGCATATGAAACTGGTGTTGTTATAATACGTTGTGATGGATGTAAAAATAATCATCTGATTGCTGATAATTTAGGATGGTTCACTGCAGAATATCGTAATATTGAAAAATTCATGAAATTAAATGGTGAAACTATCAAAACATCAAATGATTATACAGCTGGTACATGTGAAATAATAAATAAATAAAACACATCTAATCAACTTCAAAACTATTGTACCTATATGTCATAATAATAAGAAATAAAAATTGTTTTGTTTTTTAAGCAAATTTGTATTTTTAACAATTCGTAATACAAAAAATATTATTTTTAGTAAAATAATTATTTATAAAACTATAAATTAGGCACTTTTTGATATCCGAAGATTACGTTAAACCGTTGGACCATCTAATTATCATATTGACATTTCATTTTCTTTATACAAAAAAATAAAAAAAAAATCTTTGGTCCATTGTTGAATAATATTCAGGCATCAATTATTTTTTCTTTAAAATCAATACAAAGTATCCATAATTTTAAAATATACAAAATACCAGGTGATGCTAATAAAAAAAAAAGAATAATAATAATTCAAACTTTTTTAGGCTTCGAAACAACGGCATAATCAATGTTATTACAACTTTTTTCCAGAGTTCCACTTGAATTTGGTTTTTTTTTAATGACGCCATATCCATTGCTGGTATCATCAGCAAGTCTAACTGATGTTAATTCATCAGCAAGTTCATTTGTTGTTGATTTTTGTTGTCCATTTGATGATTGATTATTATTAGGGGATGAATTAACGACTGGATTACGTTTTTTACTAACAGAATTATTATTTGATTTATAAATTGAACCGAAATGATGTAGCTGATCATAATCAGCCATTGAATTTGTTTTTGCTAAATTATGATTAATAATTGGTGATGCTTCAACTGTTGTACGTTCTTGTGGTATTGATGATGTTTTCAATGCTTCATATGGTCCAATAAAAGCATGATTATTATTATCATTACTATCAAGTTCTTGTTTGTCATCATTATTAATTAGTAGTAATTGTTCATCGTCATTATTAATAAGTACTTGCTTATCATCATTATGAATGTCTTCATCATCATTAATAATATCATTGATGATTGTTTCAACACAATCGTCATCATCATCATCATCTTCTTTGTTTTTGTTATTATCATTATTTTTATCTGAATTATCATCATCACTAATTAATTTTGTGAGATTTGTATCATTGGATGTTTGTTTTTTATCTTTTTCATTATGTAAAATGGTGTCAACACCGAGTGTTCTCCATGCATCATTTCTAACTTCAATTAGATCATATGGATTTTTTTCATCTTCATAAATTTCAGTATTTTTTTCACTACATAAAAATTCTGGTAATCTATAACTATTGAATTGACGATAAATACCACTACCAGATGATTCAGCATAATTTTTTTCATTTGTTAAATCACAATGGTCAGTTAAATTGTATTTTCTTGGTGGTTTTGCTGGTGTTGATTTTATATTTGATGACGTTAAAGGTGTCAATGTGTTTGAATATGTACTAAAATTACATGATGATAAAAATGTTGATGGTTTTGATGATTGTTGTGAACATGTTGAAAAATCAATGTCAATTAAATTATCATCAGAATTTTTTGATTTTAGTAGTAATGGTGATCTTGAGCCTGGTACCTTACACAATGCAGCATGATATTGTACTTCATCCATTGTTGGTGTTGTCATTTCTGATCTTAATAATTTTTTCATTGAATTTATTTTTGATGATATACATCTAAATATTTTATCATTACTACTGCGTTCAAAATTAAATACACCCTCACCAGATATACATTTTCTTCCTGCTTCAAATGAAAATTTTTCATCTCTATAACCATATTTGCGTACATATCTGAATGGCCACTCATATAATACTTCATCATTATCTTTCAATTTAATATCACTTTCTGATATAACAAGTGTGTAATATTTTTCTTCAAGTTGGCATCTTTTTGATGCTTCTGATTCAACGAGCTTCACTAAAAATGTATCCTGGGTATCTCTTGAATAATAAAGCTCATTGTCTTTTTCCATCATTTGATGATTTGTTTGTTTTTTTTTAAATGCAACCTGTTGAAATGCAGTCATCCAATCAAGACTTTCTATATCACTTAAACATCCAAAATGATGTGTGTTTGTATTGTTTGTATTCTTATTTTTCATCACCACCTTGAATTTAAAATTTTTATTAGCAATTAAATTACTATTTTTTATTATTAATTTAATAAATTACCATAAATATTTTTGGTTGATTACTTGACATTATCTTAACACATGCTTCAAGTGTTAAAATTCTCTGAGGAGGTTGTTGATTCAAATAATCATCTTTATTATCATAAACTTCTAATCTTTCAACTCCACAATTACTTGCTTTATATAATAGACAATATTTCTTGTGCCATGTTTTCTACAATTAACAAAAACAAACAACAAAAAAATTATTCAAATTATCAAATAGACAAGTCAATAAATTTGTCAATTTACTTTTAATTTTCCCAGCATATCCTGAGGAGGAAACATCAACGTGCCTTCAATCACTGGCTCTTCAAAATCCATTTTTTTGTTCTTTCAAATTTCGTTCTTTTTCCTTGTAAAATATCTGAAATGATGATTCAAGAAATTAAATGTATTACAAGTAATAATCTCGAATAATAATAATAATGAAAAAAAATATATAATTGCGGGGAAATAAAGGTGAGTCATCAATTGGAATGCAGTTTTGTCACTAAAATCATAAATCGTTATCTTTTAATGTGCGTAAAACACTTGATTTACTTGTTTTTTATCAATTTTAAAAACATGACATTTGAAATACACCACATATTTGATATTATCATATTTTTAAACAAAAAAAAAAAATTAATTAACAAGTGCACAAGTTGCTAAAATAAAAAATATATCACGTTACACTGTCAACAAAGAATAACAGCATGTCACGAATTTAACACTTTACTCCAAAAAAAAAAAAGTAATAACCGACAAATATTCATTAAATTAATTATTTATTTAACATTAATAAAATAATATCTTTTTATGATAAAAATAAACAAAAGGTGTATTTTTTTTAATTTTTTGTTTTTTATTGTTGTTGAATATTAGAAATTTTTTTATTATGGCAATATGTTTGTGATATATTTTTACCTTGCTTTTATTGCACAAATAAATACTTCAAGTTGACGTGTATTACAATACACAAATAACAAATAAATATTAATATATGTATTAATATTTATTTGTTATTTATTTGCGAACATCTGTATTTATTAATTGTCCAATGTTGTCCAACACACACATGAGCTTGATCGCAATAAAACATGGGTTTATGCCCAAGATAATAATCAATTGACAATATATATGGATAAAATAAAAGAGAGAAAAAATATAAGATAAAGAAAGAGAGAAAATATTAAAACGCTAGTGGTAAAATGACCAACATCACTGTGAACTGTTGGTAAAGACTAAAGTTTGGTAAAGTTCTTGATAATCATAATCTCAATAGCACCAATAGCACTCAATTTATAGACCCTGTAAAGTCAATTTTTAACACAAGTTATGAAACAAGACAATTAAATAAATAATTAAAATGTTTGCAAGAACAATTGGATCAGTCTTACGTGGTAATTATAATGATATTATTAAAAAAATAAAACATCAACATGTTGCTATTTTAAAACATAAAAATGAAACAATCAAAAACTTTATGTTGAATTAATTTTTAAAGGTTAAGTTAATGGAGTAAATTTATAAAATTATTTAATTGTTATAGCTGGGATTGTTGCTAGTACAAAATGCACAGTAAAGCCATGTTTGTTAAAAAATATTGAAATAAAAAGTGGTAGTCTTGTCAGTCAATTTAATGGCAGTGTCAACAAGCCAAGATGTCTGAGTACCCTGATGTCAACATCACTCGTTAATGGCCAACCATCATTGTTTAAAACAACTAATTTTTTAACAAAGTTTGTATAATTAATTCTTCAATTACTATTAATTATAGTTTAATTTCTAATAATTATAAATTTATTCCAGTTTATCAGTAAACAGTTTGGCTGGAAATGTGCCAACAAGAACACTCACAAAATATTCAAGAACAAGGGGTAAACGAAAGGTTGTTCAAACAGTATTGAAACGTTTCTACAGATTAAATTGGTATATATTTATTTAACAATGAATTATTTAAATAAAACAATTTATTAATACAAATTATTTTAGGGGCATATGGATTAGAACTAAAACTGGTAGACACAAAAGACTTTGGACAAAACGTGCATCATGTAGACGTCGTTTGAAAATGCATGTGTTTACAAATGCAACACAATCATGGATGCTTGATAAAATGGTATCACCATACTGGAGAGCACCAAAATACTGGGTTGATGATCCATACAATCCATATCATGAACGAGAAGAATATTGGGTAACAAGAAAAAGACCACAGCCATAAATTAAAATAAATATCAATTTGTTAATCAGCAAATTTAATAATTAAAATAAAATCATTAAAAATTCATTGAATTTTTGTGTACAATTTAATATTTACGACCAACGTGGAATATAATTTTTCCAGGTTTTGCATTTTTAATTATTTGCAAAACTTGTGCATGTGTCATCAATCGATCAATGAGTTGTCCATTTATTGCTAAAATCATATCACCAGGTTGAAGCATTCCATTTTCAGCTGCTTGACCATTTGTTATTATGCCCTTTATGAATACTCCCATGTTATTAATTTTATTATCAGCACCACCGACAATTGAAAAACCTAATTTTTTAGTTCCACCTTTCCACAAAGACACTGTTATCAATATCATCAGTAGACTATCAGCAATCTGGGTAAGCTCTAAATGTGTTAAATTATTTTTTCTAATTATTTGAAATTTTTTCATTCCAGTTGTTTGATTATAATAATCATTGTTTGGCTTATAATTGAGTGTCATTGTTGAAAAATATTTCTCATCTTTTTTCAAGCCTCCATGTATTTCTAAAAGTGGTGAATTTATTTGAGTTAATTTATTATTGATGGAAGATGATTGGGAAGTTGTTGCTTGTGGCCAAATGACAAGTTGACTTTGTGTTCGATAAACACGATCACTCGATGAATCATTGACAGATGATGATGAATTGTTAAAATCAGGATCAAGAGAAACAAGACTATTGTTCAATACAGATTGACTTGAATATTTAACGAGAGTAGATAATCTTTGATTGGATTTTTTGTTGTTTATCTCATCACCATCATCAGTATGTATATTTTTATTACGAAGTGTTACCATATCGATTGATAATTGGCTTTTTTGAGTGCTGGCAGTTAGTGTGTTGATACTGTCGGATGAACCAGGTGAATCTATGTCACTGTCATAGCCACTCTCACGACGAAACTGATATATCTGGCGTATGTCATTTACACTTGATAATGTCAATGATCGTCTGACTCCATTTTTTCTAAAAATAAATATAAATCAATTTTAAAAACATAAATGTTGTAATTGATTATTTTTAAAACTTACGTTTTATTTTTATCCTGCATTTTAGAGTCGGAATGATTTTTTGAAAATTTAATCAGTGAATTACTTATGAAATTTGAATTAATGTGGATTTTATTAGATGCATTTAGACTATTTGATCGTTGTAATGACTTTTTTAAAACCATTTGTTCTTTGTCAATAAAATTTTTTTTATCATCAACATCTTCAGCATTGTTTGTCTCATCAACGTAATCTTGGGTATCTTCTTTCACTGATGATGATTCATTTGCCTCAACTGGAATGTCATCATCAAGTGAATTGTTTGTGTTAACTAATGTTTCAGTCTCAGTGATTTTAACAGCTTCAATTCTATTTACTTTCTCTTTATTGTCTGTGTTTGTTGAACGAAAAAAATTCTTCAATGCATCGATTCTTGATGCTCTTTTTGTATCACTAATTCCTGGTCTTTCCTACAAAAATAATTTTTAAATTATCATTTATTTCATTTATTTCATTTATTTATGTGTTTTATGCGTACTTTTTCTTTATCGTCGTCATCATCATCATCATCACCATCATTATCACCATTGTCATTTGGATACTCGTTTTTAACTGGCTTAGATGATCCAGTACTTTTTGATCTTTTGATCTGCTTCAGATGCTTTTTACTATTTTTTTTTCCCCACGTGCCAAACTCTGGAAAAAAAAATACAAATTAATTAAAATCAAGTCACTCAATCAAAGTCTTTTATTGATTTATAATTTGTTTTTTCTACTTTTTTTTTTAATTGGCTCTTCCTGCTTATTTTTTAATTCATCATCTTTTATTTTTCCATCATCAGTATTTAATTCTTGATCTACTGGAATACTTGTTGCTGAAATAAGCTTTGGATCAGGAATATTATTTTTTTTTTTAGAACTAAACCACGACATTTCATCAGCTGAAATTTAAAAAAATAATTTATAAAATTTAAACAGTAAATTTAACAATTTACCAGTTTTTTATTATTTACTAATATTAATTACCTTTTAATCAATAAATTAATTACTTTTTTGAATTTTTATTTTATTTTTTTGTTACAAGTATAACGTGGTTGCATTCACTACTGAAATAAAACCAAAACTTTAACAAAAAATATTATGATCAACGTGTCATTTTTTTAAAGGTTTATACTAAAAATATTGTTATCGTCAAAATTTTTAGGTATGATTCACACAATGTTATTGATAAGAATGAAAAAAAAAAAAAAAAACTAATTATCATGACACTGAGAATAGTATTTTTTTATCAACAAAAAAAAAAACGAATATGATTTTTCTAAAAACAAAATTTTATATTTATTTATAATTTGAAAGTTTATATAAATAAATTTTAGAATTTTTTAATTGTTTTCTATCATTGTGTCTTAGTCTGCTACTTATTAATTTACTATTTTATTTTTTAAGTGAAATTTTAAATTAAAAAAGAGAAAAGAGAACTTTAGCGCCTTTCTGTCTCTCTGTTATATTTTTTTTTTCGTCTCTCTCTAATGATTGGATAGATGTCAACTTGACATTTGCTTACATGAAATAATACTCTCTCTAATTGACGATGAATCCCTAAAAAATTGAACATTCAATTATCACATGTATCAAAAATTAAGTTATTATTTAGTTAGTTACTTAATTATTGAATATTTTTAACAATGGAAACACTGACATTACACCAAGAAAGAAATATAATTTCTGATGATAAAAATATATTTGACATATCATCAAACTGGCAAGTTATTGGATCCAAGAATTTACAAGACACAATCACAACATGTTCAGTAAAAAATTCAACAACAAGGTAATTTTATTGTAAACATATTTAAACACTTATTAACAGTCATAATTTTACAATGTGTTTAATGTTTTTTGTTATTTAGCATGACACTTGATGACATAGTGGATCCATCAACGTGTTTTGAATTGAAACCAGATAACAATGATACTTGTCAGCTCAACATTAAATTAAATAATCAACAAAGAATTTGTAAAATTGGTATTGTATCAGAAGCAACAGTACTTGAAATATTTAAAGAATTCGAAGAATATGATCAAACAGTTTACACTGAATTTATTGATGAGTATGAAGGACAAAGTGTTAATTTTGCTGAAGTTATATTTAAACGACCAACTCCCCAGGCAATCATCAAGGTAAATCAATTTTTAAATTAATTAATTATATCATTGCTTTAAATTAATTATGGTTTATTGTTGATCATCAGTTCACCAGAATAAACAATAGCGATCGTTCAACTATGTTTTTATATGGAGTAAGACTTGCTCTTGATGAAGCACCACAAAAATCTCCAGGACAGTTTGATGTTAATTTAATCAGTGATTTTTTTCGTATAACTCAAAGTAAAAAAGATGAAGCTAAAAAGCCAACAAGTTCAATGGCTAATAATTTAATCAACAGAAATAATATGATGGAAAGTTTGATGTCACTGATGCCTCAAAATAATTTATCACTAGATAATAATGAAAATGATAAAAAAGCAGTGTCATTTGAAAAATTAATTGAATTAAAAGTTGACAATAAATTGCGAGAAATTGAAGAAAGACTTTCTAAAAAAATTGATGAAGTTGACATGAGAACTAACGAAAAACTCGATAAAATTATACAATTGCTGGAAACAAGGAAAATCTGATCAGCCAATAATTATCTAGATGTTAATAATAAAGTAGGAAAATTTTATACAATTGTTTGACTCAGTTAAGAATATATTTTTAATGAAAAAAATTGTAACGTGATTGTTATTAATTCATCATCAAGTTGATGATGAAAATAAATTACCTGATGGTTTTTTTAAAGACTCTCTATCTATCTATCTATGTATTTTTTTTCTCATTCAATTGATGATGTTTAAATTTAATTTGACTTTATTAAATCGGTGATGTCACTGATAAATCATCAAACAAAATAATTTTTATAATTTTTAACAAATGATTTAGCAACTTTAACAAGTATAAAAGTGAAAAAATAATTTATAATAATTAACTAACTTTAAAACTCCATTAGATTTTCTGGCACTCAAATATTTAGCATATTGTTTTGTAAATTTTTTTATTCCAAGTTCAGTGGATCCCAGGAATGAAGTTGTTTTCTCCAAATTTTAATTAAACCTTCCCAGCCTCTTCTGCTGTATTTGCGATGCTTAGATGGTGTCTTTGGATGATCCTTGGTTCTTTGATCCCTTTGATGAATAATTATATTAATTAAAAAATTATTTAAACAAATTAATTTTAATACTAAAGTGTAAATTACCTTGGAACATTTCGGATATATCTGGTATATCCGATTGTATTTTTTCCATAATCAATGTCCTTTTGTCGTCTTGATAATACAAGTGGATTAGTTTCATATTTATTTGATGATAAAGTTGCTATACAATCACTTGATTTTTTATAAATTTTAAGAATTGAATTATCACTTCTTTGTATCTCTGATGAACTACCTGATGAATCATATTTTTTGCTGGTTTTATTTTTATTCCATTCTGCCTGGTTTACCTTATCATAACATGCTAAAGTTTTTTCATGATTTTTTACACCAGGTCGCCTTTTAATAAAAAAAAAAATTAAATGTTACAGTGTGATTATTAAAATTAAATTTAAAAATATGTTTAATATTTACCATGAAATAGCTTGGTAATATTGTTGATGACCAAGTGATTTATTATTTTGATCAGTGTTCAGTTGTCTATCTTCATTTGAAGAATCACTTTCATTGACAATTTCAAGTTTGTTAATTTTTTTATCACTTTGATCACCTGAGCCATCATTTTTTTGTTTGACTGACAATTCATTTGAGATACTTTCTGCACTTTCAATTGATGATTCACCATTTGACACATATGATAGACTACAATAGATAAATTCTTCCAACAAATCTTTGATAACTTTACACCAATGTTCTTGACTTTGATGAATATTTTCTGATGATGTTGTTGAACCAAAACTATCACCATTGAACCTTAAAATTAAACAGCAATTAAATAAATATTTTAAATGTAATAATTTTATTATCAAAAAAATATATTTTCTTACTTTGATATTAAATTTTGATATCTTTCATGATCAACTTTAATTTTAGTTGATTCATTTTTTTTTTCTTTATTCAATAAATTATCTGATTTTACTATACAAATTTCAGTTATTTTATTTAATGATGCATCAATACTTGACTCATTTTGTTTTTTATCTATATTACTTTGATCAACTTCAAATAATAATGTATCATCTGAATCAATTGTTATTTTAATTTTAGTCATTGCTTGTTTAAACTTTAAAGTGATCAACACATTAGCTGTAAACAACTACAAAATGTCTGCCAAAACAAATGATGTGTTCATCAAAATTAAACAGTATGTAAACACAGTAAATTTTATGTCAACAATAGAATGTGAGTTTTCAGCTGAATAAAAATAAAACAGCTTTTATTGTGTGTGTATTTTTGTTTTTATTCATACCAACAAGATAGAAGATTCATAAAGTCAACTGTAAAATTTTCCCTTTTAATTAATTTCATTATACTTAAAGTGATAAAATTTTTTTATTCAAAGAAAAGAAAAGAAAAAAATTAATAATTTATAGCAATTGTAATGGGGGAACATAAAAAAACAATAGTTTAATACAATTTTAGCAGAAAGTTTATTTAGTCATTTGTATAAAAATTAAAATGATTTATTTATGTTAAACATGCACCAGGTAATAAAGTAAAAAAAAAAAAAAATGTACTTAATGAATCAACAATCAAAAATGGCGTCTTTTTTTAATTTCCTATAATAAAAATAGGAAAATTTTTTAATTATAAAATTTTAAAATTTATTATCTAACAATGAATTATTTGTTTTCAACTTTTTCATCATTATTATCGTCTTGTTTAATAACTTTATCATTTTTTTCTAATTTTATGTCAACTTGGTCCAGTGGTTTATCTTGTTCTGTTGGTTTATCTTTGTCTTCATTATCTTCTTTAGTATCATCTTCATCAATTTTTCCTTTTTTTGATTTATTATTTTCTTCTGGATCCCAGTGATGAAGCTGTTTTCTCCAAAGCTTGATCAAACCATCCCAGCCTCGTCTACTGTATTTTCCATGCTTTGGTGGTGTCTTTGGATGATCTTTGCTTCTCTGATCTCTTTGATAAATCATAAAATATTTCACATACAATTAATAAACTGCTTAAATATATTTCAAAGATAATTATACCTATTGTTTTATAAAAAAAATTAACTACCTGGAGACTTCTTGAATATATCTGTCATAACCAATTGTATTTTTTCCATAGTCAATGTCTTTTTGTCGTCTTGCTAATACACTTGGATCAGTTTCATATTCAACTTTTTTTTTGTCATTTGATGATGATGTTGTGCTGTTACTTGATTCACTGCTTTGACGATTTCTTGATATTTTTTCATCATCACGACCTGGACTATGATCTCTTTGTCTTTTCCTTGAATTTTCTGTTTCACATTTTGGTTCTTCATATGACCATAACTCACTTGGATCACGTTTTACAACTTCTTCCAATTTAGACATTTTTTATTTATTTTTTTTTATTTTATTTTCAGCATCAAATATTTTGTGTATGCCTTTTTAGCAAAATGTAAACAGTATAACCTGTAATATGATACTACAATATCAAAAGTTTTGTTTATCAAAAATTTTTGACAATTTAATCATCAACAATTTATATTTTTAATATAAATAAACACACTAATTTATTTTGCCATGACAATCAATTGATAAATAATTTCTTTTTTCCAAGTTTTTAACAATTAAGATAATTGGATATGATAATGATGATGATGATCAACAATGGTATCAATGCAATGATGTTGTTTGTGAGCAAATTAGAGGAAATTAAGCGCCAAAAAATATCATGATAAATTATAATTTTGGCGTCATTTTAAAGAGTTTTAAAAGATTATAAGCAGATTATTTCAAATTTTAAATAAATATATTTTACCCTTTTCTTTAATTGATTTCAAACAATTAATTCCTTAATATTTTTAGTGATATTTAATATTAGTATACATATATGTTATTGTTAATTATAAATGATTAATATTATTATATTTTTGCCGGCATTTTTTTATCAAATCGTCCATTGAAAATTGACCTAAAAAAAATATACAAGGGTTAGACTAGGTGTCAAAATGATAGCACTATTTTCTGTCTTATTTTATTGAATCAACTCCTCGTGTTTTGTCTTTATTTTTTTAATTAAACAATATATAGTTATAATTTCATAATAATATAAAAAAAGAGTACAGAATTTAACCTCTGTGTATGTTTATCTCCACCGCATTAACAGCATATCAAGACCATGTTACGAATTGGCATTAAATTTTCCTCAAATCCCCAAGTCCAGATATACAAAGTGAGTCGTTATTTTCCATTAAACAAAAAACAACATAAATAAATCTTTAAAAATTATCTTATTTTTAATACATCAGTCATGAATTGTTACAACAAGTTTCAACGTCAATGACATTATTCAGTCTTGTTAATTTATGTCATCACGATAATTTCATTAAATATTTATAATTTATTTATTTATTTATGTCAATTTGATGTTATTATTGTCTTCTAGTAAATATTTACTGCTTAGTGTCAAAATTATACTTTTATCATGACACGCCTGTTTTTTTTTTTTTTGTTTTATTATTTAAGTCTTACATAATTATGGCAAAAAGTTATTTAATAATTTGGCAATTTTTTAGATTCAAAAATATGGATACTCTAATTTGCATACAATTGCAAGGATTAATCAATCAAGATCATTGGTTATTTCAACCAACAGGTATTTTTTTATTAATTATAAATTATTATTACAATTTAACAAATTTATTGATTGAATTATTGTTATTAGGGCAAATAAAAATGCTAGAATCCTTTTGCAACAAGAATATCCTCGTGCAAAATACTCATCAGAACCACCACCAAGGTATGTTTCTATTTTGATATTATTGTTCCCTCCAAAAAACAAATTAACTTATTTAAATAAATTTGATTATACAGTGGTAAAAGAGGAGGAAAAGGAATTCTTTTTCTCGGTACAATTGCTCTAGGTACAATAGGAGTTTTAACTATTGCTAAAAATAATCCAGATATAAGAAAAATGCTTGATGAATGGATACCTGGAACTGACAATACAATCAAGGTTATTTTCCAAGAAGAAGAATCATTTATTGATAATATTATTGATAATTTTAAAAGTCTTAAACAATCGTAAGTTCAATAAACACAAAAAACAAAAAATAGAAACAAATTTGCTATTAATTTATAAAATTTATTTTAGAATTACTGGTACTATATTTGGTGATGATGAACAACAATCCAACAAAAGATCAATTGAGAAACAAGAACAAAAAGGTCAGACAAGAAAAAACACAAAATCCAAAATATTTGAGCCTTATACACGTGAGAATCCTTATCCTTTTAATCCTTCATTTTAAATCCACTGATAATTAATATTTATAATTTTACTTGACTTGTTTTGAATATATTTTTTAATTAAATAATTATTGCTACTGATTATAACAGCTCCAAAGCCAACATTTGAGCCATTAATTACAAAAAAAGAGCCACCAGTTAATGATACATACAGTGAAATAAGACATGCCAAGGATAAAAATGAAGAGATTCAAGTTGGTAGGATAGTCATTTTGCTAAAATGCATATCATGTTTAGTACGTGTTAATCAATTTATATTTAAAAATGTTTGCTTTAGTTGTGGACAAGCCAACACCACCAAAAAAAGAAGTACCAGAAGAATTGAAACCAGCTAATCTTGTTGAATTGGAAAACTTGAGTGGTCAAGCTGCAGCCAAAGCTATTTCAGCTTATCAAGATGCTGCAAAAGCAATTCAAGACTTTAACAAAGATGTTGTTCAAGTTATAGAGAGTGTTGGTGGTTCATCAAGTGTGTCAGCTCCAGTATGGCAACGGTAAATGAAAAAAAAAATATCTACTTGTTTTGTTTTGATTATCAATGGAATGACGTTATAATTAATATTTTAAATTTAGATTAAAAGAAGCTACAGAAAAACGTAAAAAAGCTGTACGTCAAGCTGAATTAAATGCTGCTGAAGCACTTCAGTCATTAAAAAAACTATCGAATCTTGTTGATGATACAAAATTTGAAGCACCAGCAGTTATGAAATCTGTATCACGTAGAAAAGTCAAAAAAATTATTGATGATGTTGATGCTGCTAAAAAAGATTATGAAATGGAAGAACGTTCAGCAAATATTACTGAACGCTATTGGACAAAAGTACAAGCAGCACGTGAACATTTCAATGAAGAATTACAAATATTATTTCCAAATATTAATATTCATGATAAAACATTTTCAGTTAATGAAGAGTCATTTGATCTTTTTGTTTTGTATTTGTACAATAAATTAAATTATACACAAAAAGAATTGGAAAAACTTGAGGTAATTTAAAATTTAATAATCAACAAATAAACAATCAATTTATTAACGTATTTTATTTAACAGACAATTGACAGTGCAAAATTACGTTCAGCATTAAAAGCTACTGGTGATTTGGCATCAGAAGAAAGAATAAATGAGCTTGTTTGTCGTGAAGTAAACAGAGAAAAACGTTTGATAATTGAGGAAACAGAGAAAAAGGTAAAATATAATTTCATTATTTATATTTTTGATGATTTTTAAGTAAAAAAAAAAAAAAATATTAACAAATTAATACAAAAAATTGTGACCTACTTAATTTTAAATAATACTTCATTCAGCTTTTGGCTGAAAGAAAATCTTTTGATGAAGAAATCCGTCGGCAAATGAAACTTCAAGCTCAAGTCCATGCAGATCATCTCAAGGAGATACTTGAAGCTAAAGAAAAAGAAATGGAAAGAATTATTAATCATGCAATCGGTGAAAAAACTGAAGCTGAATCAAACAAATATAAAATTCAGCTAGCAGCTATTGTTGGTCGTTTGCGTGGTTTGGATGAAGCTCTCAAGTGTAAGTGCCTATTTTTCATTTGTAAATTATATTTAATAAAACAGCAGTAGTCAATTTATTTAGCTACAAAATTAAATTAATAAATAAGATTAATGGAAAAGACAAACCACATTTTGCACGTAATAAATTTAATTATTTATTTTTATTATCAATTTTTTTGTTTTTTTTTTGTTTTTAGTACGTTTAAGTGAAGAAAAGGGTGCATGTGATGCTCAATTATTATGGGCTGCTTGCCAAGCACTATCAAGAGCAGTACAAGTTGGACCACCTGGTGCACCAACAGACAGACCAGTAAGACCACTTGAAGCTGAGATAAAAGCTATTTCAAAAGTTGCACGTAAGTTATCTCTTATCTTAATAATGTTGATAATCTTTATTGTTTGTTAAACTCTATTAACTTTTTTCACATATATATATATTGTTACAAGTTGGTGTGTAATAGAATTTATTTTAGTCATTGTTGTTGTTGTTGTTGTTATTGTCTTTAATAAATGATAATGGTTTTGTGTGGTATTTGTATATTAAAGCCAAAGACGATGCACTGGTACAAGCAACATTATCTGGAATACCAAAAGAGGCTATTACACGTGGTGTATTTCCAGAAGATGCATTACGTGAACGTTTCTTAAAGGTAACATATCAAAATATAATTAAATAAATAAAATTCATATACAATCAATTGTCATTATCTCGTTTTATTAATTTTTTAAAAAGGTTGAACATGTGGCTAGACGTCTTGCTCTTGTTCCTGAAGAAGGTGCATCACTTCCAGTTTATATACTCAGTTATTTACAAAATTTCTTGCTGCTCAAAGCAAAAAGTCCAATACCAAAGAGGGAATTATCTGATGAACCAATTGATCCAAGTTTACTTGATACTCATGATGTCCTAAATCGTGCTAGGTAAAATTAATAATACCAATTATAATTTGTCTTTTTTTTTTTTACATTGTTTGTTGAAGTATTTGGGATTTTTTATTAATGATAATATTTTTTTTTTTGTTAATAGGTATTGGCTTGATCGTGGTGACTTAAAGATGACATTGAGATATATGAATTTATTGAAAGGTGCATCAAGAAATGTTGCTACTGATTGGATGAATGAGACGAGAATATTACTTGAAACAAAACAAGCAGTCGATACACTAATTGCTTATGCTGGTGCTATAGGCCTTGTGTTTCTTGGTAGTGGTGATAAAAAGGTATACAATTGATTCGTTTTATTGAATATTTAACAATTTATTTATTGTTGTTTTTGTTTTTAATTTCATTTCAGAATTAATGAGCAGAATAGTAATTGTTATTTGAATAAACATTGTGCTCACAATAATATTTTCAGGTAAATTAGCATTTCTTCTTTTGAATGAGTTTAAATATCAACTGGAAGTTTGTGTCATTTTAATATGTAATATGTATATGAGAAGAAAAAAAAAAATTTCAAAATAAAATACTAGAAAATGTTTAAATGTATTTTATTTTTATTATTTAATTCTCGTGATGAAATATCACGTATTTTCCTGTTTATGATTTATCATGCTTCACATCACTGATTGAATAATAAATTTAATTTTTATTTATAATGTCATTCAATAAATATTGACATATTATGTCAATAAATTTATTCAAAAAATGGTAAATAAGTTTTTTAATAAAATTTTAATATGATTTTATTAAATTGTACCATTTTTATCTTGATATTTTCATGTTTTTTAAATGAAATATTATTTAAATGCCAATGTGTGTGTGTCTATGTGTGGATAACATGCATAAATTTATTAAATTTCAATTAAATTCATGTCAGCAGCTGAAACATCACTCGAGATGAAAATACAAACTTTAAATTTTACATTTTTTTTATCATCAGATGTGTGAATACGAGAGACACCATACTTGAGCTGCAAATTTGTGACTTTTCAATTGAAATTTAAACATTTAAGTTTACTTTTCCAATATCCCATTTCGATTCTTTTCCCATTTGCCTAAGTTTTTTTTTTTTTTTTTTTTTTTCTTCAATTTTCCTTATTTTTTATCACTCAAAGAAGTTGAATAAAGTTTTTTGCTATTTTTTTTCAAAGAAAATAAAATACAACACCTGTAACAAATTGATCATTTATAACTTTTTGACAATTCAGGGAATAAACAGGAAATACAAAAAGAAAAATTTAAAAATAAAAAAAAATACATTACCAGCGGATTGATTTTATTGCGGCTCTAATATAAACGTACAACTTTAAGGATACATGATATTTATTTATTTTAAAATTTCATAACTTTTTATTATTTTTTCAAAGTGTATATTCTGCACAGGCAATCGACGTTTTTTATATTTTTAATTTTTATATTATCAAACTTAGTCACGTAAAACGGCAAAGTTTATATATTTTTATTTTTCATTATAACTTTAGCCAGGAAATATATTTTTGTTATTTTGACCGAAACAATTTATCATAATTCACAGCTTACATCTTTGCTGTCGTGTCAAATTAATTTTCATAATAATTAATCATTTGTACTATTTATAAATCGATTGATAAATTTTATTGCTTTATTTTTTATATATTATTATTATTATTATGAAATTGTGCTAATTAAATTAACAATAAAATTATATTTTGGGTTTTTCATTGGCCTCTTGTTTATATATTTATAAATATATTTTCAATTTTAATTTTTAAATTATTAATAATGATAGATTTTATTAAAATACGAAACATGATGCAACTCAACTACGTGATAATTATTTTTATTTAAAATTTAATTATATAAAGACACTAAGCATACAGCCAAATAATTTATTGATATAACAAGCATTTAAATTTTAATATGTAAAAATGGCATTTTTTTTTTCATTTATCATTTTGATATTGATTTTATTTTTCTACCATTTAATAATCAATGACTTTAAAAGTTAAATTCTGTCGTTTTTTTTAAATTTACTTATGAGGCTATTAATTTTTTAAAAACTTTTTTAGGATAATCACGAAACGTATACTCTAAAACTATTATGAGATTTCGAAATATTTATCTCAAAATACTAGTGAATTAAATTTAGATGTAGATTAAGTCCCTTGGTTATTATTTTCTTTGTGTTTTATAATATTATTATTGTAATCTTTGGAATTATATATATTTTTTTTCTTTATAAGTTATTCAGCAGTTTAATTTTTCATAGTACTTGTAATGATAATAATTGTTATTTTTGTTTTTTTTTCTATTATAATTATTATAAAATTGAATTTTTCGAAATTTTTTTATGCCAGATTTATGACCCCACTAAGAGACAATCGAAAAAAAAAAATTAACTTGATAAATGATGGAATAAAAAAGCCATAAAAGTAAATTATACTAAAATAATATTAATGAATTAATTTTTTTTTTTTTTTGACTTGAATAAGTAATTAATTAATGAAACTGGTGGTCATAAATTATATTTTATAATTTTTTTTAATAATACAATTGTGTTATTTATATGAAAAAAAAAAAAAAAAAAATCATAACATCAACAACAACGATAGAAGAAATTTT
>JAPYYR010000318.1:0-48015 GCA_030523065.1 Aphidius colemani
TCCCTGCCAACACAAGGTAAAATCTATGCTACTTTAATCCGATATTATTATGTACTCTTACATTTCGTTGTGTACATATATTTTTTGCGTCTATCCCTATTTTAAAATTATAATTTTTACTGTATAAAATACTACAGTATTTATTATTTTATCGAATGATATTTTAATCATGATTATGTGTATCCAACACAACCACTAAGTTATTCAACACCATAATAGATACATAAAAGATTTTTCACTGACCAATTTAACATTTTATTATCAACATATGTTTCTCCAAGACAACCTAATTAATTTTATTTTTTTTATTCATTACATAGTTGTCATAATTAATTATCATATTTTGATGTGCTTGACAATTTGCCTTTTTTATTTTAATTATTTTTTATGACCTTGTATTTTCTTATATATCTTCCTGGCTGATTTTGTCTCCAATTGTTGCATCATTACACCTTCATCAGCCTGAATAGAACAAAATTTATATATTATTTCAACAATACTTGAATACTTATCAATTCATTTACCATTTAAGACTGCAATCATCCTTTTTTTTGTAGAAATTTAATTTAATTTTGTCCCTTTTTACGTGTATTTTATTTGCTATTTTAGCCATCCAACAATAAGTAAAAGACCACGTTCACGTCTTGTTGAACCTAATACAATTTAAATTAATTCATTAAACATTGTTGATAAAAATAAATATCAAGTTAAGGGGGAATGTTTGTTTATTATGAAAAAAATTAAGTACTCAAAACCACAGTTGGAGGGTTCTTGTATAGACACAAGTGTCAAAAAGAGTGAGGAAAAAAAAAAAAACATCTGTTTAGACTTGTAGACTAAGGGAAAGAAAAAAAAATCATAGAACACGTTCAAAAACATGTAGCAATTTTGTTTATATAACTTTTTCAATAAACAAATATAAATTTTTGGATAATATCATTCACAATTTATAATTCTTAAAAAGGGGAAATATTTCAAAAGGTTCTTGAAAGAAAAACTTGTTTCTTTTTATTCTAAGAAATGCATTTATAAATAAAATAAACAAGAGGTTTTCAAGTGCCAGTTGAAAAGTATTTATTTTAAATTTTTTGGAATGATCAACTAGTTTAATCAACAAAAAATAGTTGTAACAAAATTAAATTACCAATTTTATCAATAAACTAAATAGTTTATTGACAAGAATATTTATCTAGAGCATTTTTAATAACATTTTTATCAACTCCATCCTTAACGAGAATTGAGAGTACACCAACTTCAGTTAAATCACGAATATTACGATGTTCATCATCGAAAAATATCATGTCATCATAATTTAATCCACTTGCACTTTTAATTCTGAAATAAAAAAATCATATTTATTATGCTATTTAATAAAAAAAATAGCTGAATAAATGAACATGGTAATTACTTTTCAAAATGTGTTATTTTACATCCTGGATAAATTTCTTTATAATCAATATATTTATCCCAGTCAAATAATTTTAACAATTGATTAGCACCTTTTATTTCTGATGTTCTTGATGCAATTCCAATTTGGTATCCATCATTTTTTAGTTTTTTTAATAGTTCTGGTACATCTGGATAGAATTTTATTTTTTTTCCTTGAGCATCAACAACACAATTGTCTTTCCTTATGAACAAAAATATAAATTAATTTATTAATTTACGTTTGAATATAATATTGTTTATTTAATTACCCTTTTTTGAATGGAGGTGTCACATGAGTGTCAACCCAAAATGGCCATAGTGTGTAGTCTAAATAAAATCATTAATATTATATTTATCAATTAAATATTATCATTTAGTAAATTCATAAATAAATAATTTCATTATCAGTTTTCTAACCTAGATCAAATACCAAAAGTTTTGGTTTCTTTTCAGCCATTTTTTGTATATTAAATTTGTTTAATTATTATTTCAAGATGAAGCCTAGTTAATTTATGACAATGCAGTAATTTTCGTTTTAATTATTATTAAAAAAATATAATATTTTGACACTTTCTTTTCTGTCTATAAACTTGGATGTTACAAGTGTTTTTTTATTTTTATTTTTCAATAGCGTTATTATTATTTTACTTAGAGTGGGTATAAGTAGAGTGAAGCCAATTAGAAAAAGTAGCCCAGAAGTGACGTATATTTTACGGAAACATTCAGTGCAAAAGCATACAGAAAGCAAATGCTAGCGCCACCACATTGACATAGATGATCCATCATAGTGCATCCATTATGAAGACTAGAGAACTCTAGTCTTCATGAGTGCATCATAGAATTGCATAGAATTAATTGAGTCTTCTTCAAATGACCTTAAAAAATTTTTTGATAGTTAAACTTCAATGTAAATACAACAATAGACAATTTTTTTCATTGAAGAAACTTTATTAATTCATCGTTGTTCATCTGAATAATTTTCATTTTTCATTGACATTTATATGGACATATTTTATATATCTATTTTCTTTTCTTTGAATCATTAAATTTAAATTTTCCTCACTTATATAGTCGGAATAGTTAAAATTTTATTTTTTCTTCGTTTTTAAATGTTTAAATTTTTATTCATTGATCCCGGCTATCAATAATTTAATATAATTTATTTACAATAATAAAAATCTCTCATTTTTTTAAATTTATAATAATAACAACATACAATTGTTACAATTGTTTTAAATAATAATCACGTTCAATTACAAATTATTTATTTATTTCGTTAATTTTTTTATACGTTATTATTCCACTATATTTTTATAAATTAACCGAAGCGATTTTTTTATTTTTCTCTTTCTTTTTTCATCAATTGTCTTTGCAATAATAATTGTACAATTACGATTGTACAATTATTTAATTTGGCATTTAATAATAATAATTATAAAATTAAAATGATATGTAAATAAATTTTTTCTTTTTATATATATTTATATATTTTATTATCAAACTTAACTTTTATTGCATGTTTTTTCGTTTAAAAATTATTTTCCTTAATAAATTAATGATCGGCAAATCAACAGAATTAACAAAAATTATTTTTTTAATTAAATCAAAAATATTTATAATAGTAAATATACGTTTATCATAAATTTATTGCGATAATTTTTCTTTTACTTTTGTATTTTGTTGTATTTTGTTTTTTAATAACACAATAATTGTGTTATTAACACATTCGATTGTGATTGTTTATTTCGCTGATTCGTTTATGGAATTCGTTAGTTTAATATAGTTTTTTCTTCTAACAATTAATTGTTGGTGCATATCCAAGATTTTTTCGCTGTAAAAAAAGTGATATTTCACGAAATGTTGGTCTTGCATTTTCATCGCGACGCCAACATTCTAACATTAAATCATCGATATCTTTGCTTGAAGTTTTTGGTTTCGGTAAATATTCAAACATTATTTTTTTATTGTTAATATCATTGCATCTTGTATTGTTTGGATGAAAACGATGTAAATTATCAATAACTTGTTCGTCTGATAAATTTTCATAGGGTATATGCCTTCCTAAATTTAATATTTCCCATAATGTTACTGCAAATGCCCAAACATCACTTTTTGTTGTATATTTTTTCTGAAAATTAAGCAACATAAAAAATCCCTTATTAATTTAAAGAAAAATATATATATATAGAATTTTATATATTAAAAATTGAGTTAATTTTTAATTAAATTGTTGATAAATTTTTAATTTTTTGAAAGTCGCTGAAATCATTGAATATTCATCTAAAAATACTTGCTTTTACTTGATTAAAAAAATTAATTTGATAAGTAAAATTCTCGAGAGATAAAATTCATTGACTGAATAATATATTTATAATTTTTTTAACTTACCAATAAAACACATTCCCAAGCCATCCAACGTACTGGAAGAAGTGCACCATCTTCAACTTTATAATAATCGTTAGCATAAAGTTCATTATCAGTGCCAAAATCTGATATTTTAATATGATAAGCTTTTCCAACAAGACAATTTCTCGTTGCTAAATCTCGATGTACAAAATTTAAATTTTCTAAATATCTCATACCAGATGCAATTTGTGCTGCCATATAAATTAAGCAATTAAAGCTGCAATAATAAAAATTAGCTGATTAATACTAAAAAAAATACAAAAAATAGCAACTCAATATTCTTCTTAACAATTGTTAGTTTAGCTTATGAAAATTAAATATTAAATTCATTTTTAAATAGAAATATTCTATTTTTTTTTTTATTAAATATATATTTATGAAATTTATTTTTATAAATTACCTGAGAGTTTTAACACCAATTGGCATTGAATGTGAGTCATCAATAGTGATATGTGTTTTAAGAAATTGGCAAAGATCACCATGCTCCAAATATTCCATCACAACACAATAGGGTTCTTCACGACAACAAGCACCAAGTACTCTTGCAATATTAATATCTTCAAGTGCTGCTAGTATTCTCACATCACGTTGAAAATCTTGTCTAATTATAAAATCATAATTTAATTAATTAACAAAAACCAATAACCGGAATTATCAATAAATATTTTCCCCTTTAATTATTTTATAATTTGACCTAATTAGTTTATTGAATTATATTTACTTTTCTTTTTCACTCGCTTCAGTTAATAAAAATTTAACAGCTACCAATCTTTTACCAAGAGTTGTCATTGATGTTCCATATTCTGGTATTCCTTCAGCCTCAGCAACATATATCTAAAAATATAAATTTATTCATCAATAGATTCATTGAAATTAAAAAAAAAAATTTAATTAAAAAATATTTATTCATTTTTTAGCTTCAAGTTTCATTGATGCATAAAAAAAAAATAAAGAAATACGAAAAATCTTTTCTATGAGATTCTAAAAATTCTAGAAACTCTTGAATTTTAATTATGAATTTTTTTTTTTCCATAATTATATTTATGAGTATTTTAAAATGAGGAAAAAAAAAAATTAATAAATAAAACTCGTAGATGATATTCAGAATAAATCCAAGTGTTTATTGAAATATAAATAAAAAAATATATTAATACCGTTCCAAAAGCTCCTTCAGCAAGTTTTGAAAGCATTCGTAGTCTATGTCGAGGAAAAAGAGGAACAGTTGATTGCTCCAAGCGTTTTTTTAATGCAGTAAGCACATCCTGTTGTGTTGGTGACTAAAAATAGCACAATTATAAAGAAAATATAACAAAATCAATAGAATGTGTTGACATAAAAATCTTTACCCGTTATATTTTTTTATGCTTACATTTTTATCATTTACTCGACTATTTTGTGATGAACCTTTTGAAAATATACTTTCTTGATCACTTGCACTTGACATGGAACTTGATACAATATCATGAGTTGAATATGCACCAGTTTCACAGTTTAATAATGGTACTGTTGTACTATTTAATTCAGGTACTAAAAGTTAAAAAAATAGACATATAATTTAATGATATTTTTAAAAGACATTTAAAATCATAAAGATAAGGGAAGAGACAAGTATTTTTTTTCTTTACAAACCAGCTGAATAATTAATTGCATTTGATGACATGTTGTTGAACATCATATCTTTCATTTCCATGATTATTGTACTGTAACTGTAGTATGGGGCATGTTTTAATGCTTGATAAGGTTCTTGATAATCATCAAGTTTGACAATGTCAACTGTGCGATTGTCAACATCGTGATTCATTGTTGAAGAATTCGTTACAGATCCACCTGCTGGATATCTAGATTTTTTTTTAAAACCAAAAGAACCATTGTTTTTTTTTAAAGATAAAAAAAATTTCATTTAAAATATTAATTTATCAAACCTATCATCGTCTTCCAATGTGAATGCCATCAATGCAGCACCTTTCTCGACAGTTGCACATGTTGAACCAAGATGTGATGGCACTTTAACAGCCATTGGACTTGCAAAACATTTTCTTTGTCTATGACGTGTTACTATAAAAAATATTGATACACCAAGTAATAATATAAGTGCTGTTAATATGCCAATAATAACAGCCATATATGTTGGATCATCTTTTTTCGCTGTAAATACTGGTATTTCATTGTTTAATTTTTTTATAAATTTTTTATCATCTGGTACATCAGTTTGCAGTGGCAATTCAGTTGTTAATAAAAATTCTTCTGGTGTAAAATTACCATGTGCAATATCAGAATCAAAAACAATTTCACTCAACATAATCCATTTTGATGAAAAATAAAGTTGAAGCTTTACAAATTTACCAATTCTATGATGAAGTTTTATTGTTATATTTCTTGATGATTCAAATATTTTATCTTCCATATATGTATAAATAATTGGCTCACCAGTAAAATAATTACCACCAATACTAAATGATATTTCAACTTGTGAAAAAACCTAGCGTTATAATAAAAAAAATAAATTACAATTGTAATTATTATTTTTATTATAATAAATTAATAATAATTGAGCTTACTTGAACATCACGACTAAATTGATTGTTACAATATAAATGTACAGCAGCAAATTCACGTATTTTATCAAATTCAAAATTAATTTCAATTGGTTCATTGAATCTAGTATCATTTTTCCATGCAATCCATCCTTGATTTTTTTCATTATCATAATAGCCCATTTTAAAATTATCTGGACCAATTTTACCATCAATTAATTGACCAAGACCATTTGTCAATTCACCATCCCAATATCCATCATATGTAACATCAAAAAATTCCCACTCATTTCCCCTTTTGTCTCCCTGGGGCATAGAATACGAGACAATACCATCTGAAATTTTATAAACATCATATTTTATTATTTTATTTTATTTATTTTTAACCCTCAGTTTATTAAAGAAAATATATGATACCCAAATGTAGCATAAACATTTCTTTTTTTATTTTATTTGTTCTTGACAACCCTTGGGTACTTACCGATCCAATAACATCCATAAATTTCAACTCTCATACAGACTGTTCTTCTGTGATTGCTGTAGGGAAAAAAACGAATTTTACTTGCCCAAATTGGTGGATCTAATTCATTTTTACATTCCAAATACGTATTTGTATTTGCTTTGATAATCTAAAAAAAATAAAAATGATTTCTTTTTTAAAATAAAATCTTATTGATTTTTTTTCCAAGAATATGTAAATGATTTTTATGATAAAATCAGATTTTACCTCGTTTCCTTTGATGTCACGATAACGCACCCATTTACCAAGTCGAGGACGCCAATATTCTAGTAGATATCCTTCAGCATATTCAACACCCATACCATTACCAAAACGACCCTGGGTATTTGTTGAAGTTATCAGATATACTGTATGTAAATCTATTTCCAGCCATTCACGTGGTTCACTTGTTATTTGTGCTTTTGGACACCAAGCTCCACCATTATTTTCTGTTCTTAATCTATTTTTTTTTTTTCAATTTTTATTTATTATAATTTAATGTGCTTTTTCAAGTATTATTATAATTGACATATTAATTATAAATTTAAATTATGTCATAAATGAATTTACCTTGCTTGACGTGGTCCAACATTTCCACTATCAAAGCTTGAACTTGCTGTAATATCTTCATCAGCAATTGCCCCAGATTCCATGCCCAACGGACCAATACATTGCGCTGTTAATAAATATTATTAATTTTCATAATATAATAATATTAAAATTAGCTTTTAATAATATTTAAATATTTTTTTATTTATTTTTAAAATAAATAAATTTTTTAAATAAATAAATAAATAAATCTTGAGAATTTTTCCTTATAACTTATCATTTTTTATATTCATACAAATATTATCATATTTTTTTATTTATTTATCTATTTTCTTATCAATTGAAGATGAAAAATGTCGTTTTTTTTTTTTTAAAAAAATAATAATTTTGAATATGTACACTTTGTATCTATTTTATTTAAATAAAATATTATCAAATAATGTAAATATAAAGTTTGAACCTTTTTGCTGGTTAGATAAATAAAAAAATATATGTCAAATAAATAAATATACTCACAAAGATCTGTGCATTGTATTATACTGAAGATGTTGAGTAAACAGATAATAAAAATACCACCTGATATTTTCATGATAATTATTTTAAATCATTAGAAATTTTCACAAGCATCTGTATGACAAAAAAAAAAAAATAGAAGAAAAAATTCAATGAACAATTAATTAAGTACATAATAAATATCGCATATAAATTTTTTATGATGATATTTAATTTATAAATAAATATTATTTTCAATATTTACCTATAATTATATCCGGCATTTAATAAGCAAGTTCATGTCAATTAATAAACATGTAATTATCAATTAATTGATTAATCAATTTGATGATTCATTAAACACCATAAATTTATAAATAATTTGTATATTTATAAAATCAATATTTGTGTTTAAAAATTTAACACAATTATTGCGCACTATTTCATGCTAAACAAACAACACTTTTCTTTTTTTTCTTTTTTTTTATTAATCAATAGAGCTTGAATAATATTGAAAATATATTAATATTAATAAACGTTTATTCGAAATATTAGTAGTAATAGTCATAGGTAAAAATAACTAAAAAAAAAAAATCATTTATTTTGTTTCGGTAAATTAATTTCGACTCATTGTTGTTTCTTTTTTTTTTTTTTTTTGATGAATGAGGGTGAAATTGTGACTGATTGTTTGGGGTGGTTGTAGTTCAAAATGAGGGGTATTTTTGTAACAGACAGGTAACAAATATATATTGCTCCAAAAAAAAAAACTAATACAATCAATATGAAATTTGTTGATAAGAATGAATTAAATGCGCGGAGCTGCAAATGCTCGCGACACACTGAGGGTTGTTCCCAACATTAGCGTACAACCCTCTATTCATGTACCTTGTACCAATACGCCCTCATGACCTGTGTGGCAACATGTTGTACTTGATAATAACAAGAAAACCACGATCAATCAACAGAATAGAAAAAAATTTACCCCTTTCAATGATAATTAATATTTACACTTGAAAGAAATACTCAAATAGATGAAAAGCATATTTTTACTTCTCACCCCATGATGATGTTGGTGCTTGCCATTAGAATAGGAAAAAACCAAATGAAATTCATTTATTATTTGCTTTGAATTTTGAATATTATATGAATAATATTTTTTAAAATATTCAACAAGATTAAAAATTCCTAACATGAAAACATAAATCAATATTTCTTAATTAATGATTTTTTTTTTTTTTATTTTTTAAATAAATCTGTTTTTTGTTTTGTTTATAAAATATGATTGCCACAGTAGACATAAAAACCTGTCAAGTTTATTTTAAAAAACGTGTGGTTTAAAATAATCAAGTACATTTAAAACTCTCGTCAATGACATGAATGAACTCTCAAAAATAATATACAAACTATCAACGAAATGTCATCAAATCAACTCCACTGAAGCATCGTAATTTGGTTATATATTTTTTTTAAATAACAACAACAATAACTATAATTAATTCTGTTCGATATTCAATATATAATTTATGTTACATTTATATACAAATGGTTAAAATTCATCTTTTTTTTTTTCATTATTCGGTTATGCATAAATTACATTTGTTTATGTACATTAAAATAAATAACATATTCCTTAAAATAAAAATTAGAAATTAAAATATTTATGATATAGACTGATCAAAAAAAAAAAAATCTATTAATAAACAATTAATATTACATTATTGATTGACTGGCTTGTTATTACTGTAACATAATTTTTCATGTTATTTTCTTTTTTTTTAATATACATGTATGTGAATGTGACTGAATTTATATGATGATAATTAATAATAACTCATTTTTCATATAATAAAATTAATGGCAAATTATTTATCATTATTTTTATTAATGTGTCGAGTTATTAGTAAATATCGATTACAATTTTTGTTTATTTCATTTTTCATTATTTTTTAATTTAAAATGTCCAGTAAAAAATGTTTATTACTCATTTACGTTGGTTTATTTAAAAATTCCATTAAATAATACTCTAACAGTAATTGTATTGCTGGTTTTTTTATTTCTTTCTTTCTTTTTTTATTTTTTCTAGATATTTTCTATATTTTTATATTTAACGCCATCGTAAAAATTATCTCTTTTAATATAAATTTTTTATTTTCATGTTCTCTTTATTATAACGAGCTGAAGCAAAGCAGTTTTATTTTTTTTTTTTTTTATTTATTTATCATCTAAATTTGTAAAATTCACATAGAGAACAACATTAAGATTGCAGTTAACATATTTGCAAAAGCTTACAAGTGATAAAAAGCAATTAACGAAATTTTCATTATATTTTTTTTATTCAATACCTTTAATTTTCAAAAGTATTTATTTAAAAAATTGAAAATATTTAACAAAAAGATATTTAAACATCGTGCAATTGTGTGAAAAAAAAATTAGGATATAAAAAATTAATAAACAGGTACGATTCCTTTTTTTTTAAATAAATTTTATCTAATTTTTTTTAGTATCGAAATGAAGTTACTCTAACTTTAAATGATCTTATAATTTATTTTAGAGATCTATCACTTGTAAGATTATTATTATTGATTACGTATCAAATTTCTGATCGTCTAGTACGCAGTTAGATAAATTGACTTATAAATTATTATATTTTTTCATTTCTTCGTCATATTTATCATTCAAAATATCAGTTATTTAAAATGTTTTTGATATTATTTAAAAACTAATTGTTGAATACGTGAAGCGAGAGAGTGACAGTCGTTAAATAATTTTATTATTGCAATTATAATTATTAACTACAGGTGGATAGTCGAAGGTACGAATTAATCTCAATTTTATATTTTATATAAAATCATTATTATCAATTTAAAAAAAAATATCAAATAAACTTGAGACCAGTTAATCAACTTTCACTTAAAATACTGATTAATTATTTATTTCACAATAAATAATAACACCAATATTTTAATTGACAGTTGTAGAAATATATATAAATTTATGATTTTTTTTTATCAAATAGTTTATCATTTGACTTGTTTTATTATTTTTTTTTTGTTAAATAAATAATAAAATTATTATCCACAAGTGTTTAATCAAATGATAAAAACAAAAATATATTATATACTTAAAAATTTTATGTTTAAATAACTTATCGCTGTTCTATTTTCGAAATCGTTGTAACTGTTTTGCCCCGCAATATATACTTCGATGAATTGAGTGTCAATAAACGACATTTTTTATTTTCATATTATTATTTTTTTTATTTTATCACTTGAAAATTCGTTTATCAATTGCCCCCCACCCCCCAAAATTTGTATGCTATTATTTTCAAATAAATTCCATTTTTTTTCCACAATTTCTACACTAGTAATTATTATTTTTCGTTTCCTTCAATTTATTTATCTCTCGCTCGCTCTCTTTTCATTTTAACTATATCACAATTGTCGTCGGGTTTAAATACATGATATTTATTGTTGGTTTATCCCTGTATTGTCAATTCTCATAAAAATTATGTAATTTTTTTTTATTTTTATCATTTTTTTTTTTTTTAAATTTTTTTTGTCGGTTAATTAAAACATTTTCATATTTTTTTTTCCCCTTTTTTACTCGTTGCGTTGAAGGCGATGTCGGTCTAGAAATAGAATAATAAATAACAGAGGATTTTTTTTTTTTTCTTTCTAAACTCATTTACACTTGATTAGTAATTTCTACCGTTGGTCATTTAGACTATATATGCATCTTATTTATTTTTATATAGTTTATGCTTTTTTTTTTCGTTTTTCATTTTTGTTTTATAAATAAATGTTACATCTTTATGGCTAATATATATATATTTTTTTTTTTTGTCAATTATAACTGAGGTTAATGATAGAGAATACATTTTATAGATTATGTGCTTATTTTTGGTTCCAGGGAGCACAAGTTTTATATACATTTTATGTAAAGTTATGTTATATATGCCAAAACAAAGTATTTATTTACTTGCAATATAGTTTCAGTCTTATAGCGTATAGCAGTTTAATATCTGCTTCATTCTATATTTTTTTTATTATTTCTTTTAAAATGATTTATTTTTGGGTTTATTAATTATTTATATTAGTTATTTCGTTGTGCAAATTGAGGTTTCAAATATGTATTTTGTTTTTCATTATTATTCGGTTAAATAAAATAAAAAAATCAATGAACTTATTACTGTTGTATTTGGGAATTACACATGTGTGCAAAAATAATAATTGAACAAAAAAAAATAGTGATTTTTCTTTTTTTTCAATTGTTAAATAGAATCGTGCTAGAGTGACTAAACAATAGATATTTGTTATTGAAATATGACACTTTTCATTTAAAAAAAAAAATGTTTTATTTATATTAAATATATATAATATTTATTAAAATGTTTTTCTAAAATGTTCTTACTATGCGTATCTTGTGTGCGCATGATCTCGACGTTTACTGCCTCGTCGTTCACGCTCTGTTATTAATTGAGGACTTGGAGGATTTGAATGCGTTGCATTGTTGGGACCACGAATGGGTGGTATACTCATTGGTGGTGGTGGTGGCGGTGGAAAAAAGCTCTGCAAGCATGCCTGAAAGCATATTTAAATTGACTTCTCATACTTGACTATTTTTTTTAACTATTTTTCAAGACAATCAAGATTAGAAAAGCTTTTTTTTTCTTACCTTTGCACTTCCCCTTGACGATGATGATTTCGAAAAAACACTTTCATGCTCACTACTGGTACTTGGTACGGGCATTGGAACAGCATAGTCATAAGTAGGATCTTTAAAAAATAAAAATAAAAATTTAATTACTCAAGTAGTTTTTTTAAAAAAATGGCCTACTTTTATTTTAAAATATTTTTATCTACTAAAATTATTCATACATAATGAATAATAATTTAAAAAGTAAATTTTTACTATTAAAATTTAAAAGAAGCCTAAAATGATTAATTTCGAAAATTTTTTATATTTCTAACTTGACAATTTCGAAATAAATATTTTTAAAGGTTGAAAAAGTTTTTTTTTATTTCTAAGCAATTAATTTATCGAAAACATGTTAGATAGTTTATTGTCAATAAATTAAATTTTTATTTATTTATCAGATTTTCGTTAGCATTTATTATTTCAATGAATTTTTTTTTAACTTCCAATTATTTTTCATACAAGCTAGGTATATATTTGAATTAATATTTAAGTCTTTTAGAAAAAAAGAAATTTATTTACTATATAAAGACAAGAAAGACTTGATAGGATATCAAAGCCCATTGAACTTGAGTGAAGTATCTATAGACTCTATTGGTTTCATAAGTAGTTTCCTTTCTTTATATTTCTTATAAAGTAAATGACATGAAAATTAAGTAATTACACAAGAAAATAAAATTTCCTTTCATATTTTACAATAAATTTCCTTCAATGTCTTTCTTTGATATGGAAAATTTGAATTTAGTAATCTTGAAAATTTGTTCACAGTATCATTACAATACAAAAAATATTCTTAGAAACATTTTATCGACAAAAAAAAATAGCTTATTTATTGTATTTTATCTTTTAAACTCACCTGAACATTCAATGTGATCATGTAAATCTTTATTGTCAATAACAACTGTGCTATATCCATAATAAGCAGCTTGTGATTGTTCACGATATTTATTATCATGAAATGGTTCTTGATATTCATCAAGTCTAACGTCACCAAGTAAACGATCATTAAGATCTCTTGGTAATGTTGCAAATTTACCACCAGCATATCTATCATCATATTCATCAACTCTATAAGTCATTAATGAATTATCTTTTTCAATACCAGTCCCATAATTTGATTCTGATGTTAAATGTTGATGATTATTACTTGTTATAACATTTTTATTATTAATTGTATTTGTAAATGCTTTTCTTTGTTCATTTTTCCTAATAATAAATGCTATTAATACACTTGATAATAATATAAATGCTGCTGAACAACCAATTACAACAGCAATATATGTTGGATCATCTTGTTTAACTGTTGACACGGGTATTTCAGCTTGATGTGATGTACTATCTTTTGATAAAGTACTCTGATTTTGTATAAATGTTGGATCTGTTGGAGGTGAATTTTCCTGTGTAAAGTTGCCATGCGCAATATCTACATGATAAGACAAGTAATTTTAGTTAATTTACAAAATTTTGTGTTATCTCATTTTCACTCTACTTCTTCTTCATCTTCTTCTTCTACTACTACTACTACTACTACTGATTTACTATTTATTTTTTACTTTATTTTGTTTGCTAATTGAAATAAATTTAATTTTAATTATAATATCTTACCTGAATCAAATGTTATTTCACTTATGAGTAGCCATTTTGCTGCATAAGTAAAACGTAGTTTTATAAATCTACCAATACGATGGTGTAATTTTATTGATATATTGTGGGGTGTTTCAAATATTTTATCTTCCATGTATGCATAAATTATTGGATCACCACTATAATATTTACCACCAATACTAAAAAGTATATCGACCTGGGAAAATACCTGAAACAAATTATATAATAGATATTTTTCAGTTGATTTTAAAAATTGATAAAAAATTTAATGCAATTTATATATATATCGCCAACAGAATAACCATTTCGCATATACATATAAATGAAATTTTTTTTTTTTTTTAATTTTCGCTTATCGAAAATTTTATAACAGCTCTCATAAACCATAAATATAAATTTTACTTTTTTTTTGTTTTTCAATTTTCATTTAAAAAAAATATTACTATATCATATTTTATTGTTTTAAATTTTAATTTTTTTTTATCTTTTGAAGTTTAAATTCTTCGTATATAATAAATGGCTAATGACCTCTGTATTTAAACTTTTCAACACATAATAATTGCGACAATCTTGGTAAATTGAAAATAAAGTGGATCTCCCCCTTAAGCCATCGAAATACACACAGGAAATAAAAAGATAAAAAAAAATAAAGAAACGAAAAATACTGAGAATCTAGTAGATGAAATAGTCAGTATATAAACCGCCTTTAAGACGTGACAGAATATAAGAAATAAAAAAAAAAAAGTTACATGCCTGGAGACTCAATGAGCTCATCAATAAGACCGAGAGAAAAAAAATAATAAAAAGTTTCCTCCCAATCTAGAAAAAAATGTCTTTGTCGCTTTATTTGAAATTATCTACTCAAAATAATCTGCCCAAATAAATAAAAAAACATAAATAAACAATTAACAAGTTTAAAAATATAATTAAAATTACCTGAACATCTTTGGTGAATTGATTGTTACAAAAAATATGTACAGCTGAAAATTCACGTACACGATCAAATTCAAATTTAATATCAAGTGGATGACCAACTCTTGTATCATTTTTCCATCCAATCCATCCTTGTCCACCACTGTAAAAGCCAGTTTTAAAATCTTCTGGACCAATTAAACCATCACTTAATTGTCCAAGACCAGTTCGTAATTCACCACCATCCCAATAGCCATCATATGATGCATCAAAAAATTCCCAAGCACTTTTTTTATCACCTTGTGGCATTTCATATGATACAATACCATCATTCCATTGACAGCCATGTAATTCAACACGCATACAAACTGTTCTACGATGATAGCTGTATGGCATAAAACGTATTTTACTTGCCCATATTGTTGGCTCTAGTTCATGTTTTGATTCAAGATATGTATTTGTATTTCCTTTAATTACCTATAAATTAAAGAAAATTATATCAATATAATGAAATAGCAGACACATATAAAATACTGGAATTTTTTAGATAATTAAAATTGATTTATTGCTGACAATTATTTTAAATGAAAAGAAAAATTTGCAACTATTTGATATGGTGTCAATTTATTTACTGACATTAAATCGACATGATATATTAATTGTCGGAAAAATATATGGGATATTTTTTTTTTTTTATTTAATAAATAATGAGAAATTTAAAAGACAGGTATGTCTGTAATTTTGATTGCATCTTTGATATTTTTTTTTGAAGGTCAACCAGCTAAGAAAACCAGCTGAAATAACTGTACTTAATTATAGACCTTTAGGAAGAGCATGAAACAAGCTACCCAATGAGATTTTATAACGAGTTTTTACTTTTCATTCATTTCTATAAATTCTCAAGTGTGTTTCTTGTATAATTGAATATTTTTTTATTTTTTTTAATTTACTTAAAACTCATTCAAATGATTATTATCTTGAAAATAATATTTTTTAAGTTTTTTATATTTTTTGGGGGTTGTAATTTATCATTTTAATTATTATTTTTTTATTTGCTTAATTGGTGAAAGAAATCTTTACAATTTTTTCTTTCTTTCTAGAAGTATATTTGTAATAAATTTTTAATCAAAAAAATAAATATCTTGAAAATTTAAAGTGATAAATTAATTTACGAAAAATCAACTGTCAAATTTTTTTTAGATTATTTTAGGGAGAAATTAAAAATAATATGTTTATGTTAAAAATATATGGACTTTTTTTTTTTTTTCCGTACATTCATAATAAAGCATAACTCATGAAAAAAAATTCTCAAGCTAAAATTATAATTTATATGTAAAATCTTAAACAAAAAAAAAAAAAGGAAATTATTCTATATTTATTTGGTGATTAAAATTTTTGTTTTTTTTTTTTCTTTTCTGCTCATTAGTTTAATATGGTAAATTAACATTTATAATCAATTAAATTTTGGGTTATTGGTTATTTCAAGAAATAAATTAAAATAATATTGTTATAAAATTATAAAGTTTTTTGATTTTAATTAAAAATGAATAAAATAAAAATATGGCTTACTTCTTCACCATTAACGTCTCGATAACGAACCCACTTTCCAAGTTTTGGTCTCCAATATTCAAGGACATAAGCTTCAGCATATTCAACACCCTGACCATTACCAAAACGTCCCTGTGTACTAGTTGCTGTAATGACATGTACAGTATGTAAATCAATTTCAAGCCATTCATGGGGTTCAGTTGTAACTTGATTTTTTGGACACCATGCTCCACCATTACGCTCTTGTTTAAGTCTGTAAATATTTAAATTCCTCATTTTATTATCGTTTATTCATTTATTTATCCATTGAAATATTTAGCCAATCATCTATTTAATTATTTATTTATTTTTTTCATTCCATGTATATTTAATATTTAAAAAAAACATCTTGAAATTCTTAAATTAAAATTGATGATAATTTGTTTTGATTACATCTATTTGATTATTTATATATTCATTTATTTATCTATTAATATTTAATGTTAAAAAGAATTTTGTTAGAATTTTAATATTGAAATAGAAATTTTCAAAACTCTTTTTAATTAATAAGACAATATTTTCTAAATACATAATTCAGCAGTTTTCGATTGTTTCAAAATAACAATAATAAAATTGCCAACCATTTTATTGGTATTTTTTTTTTTTTTTTGTTTGTTTTACAAACAATAAAAAAGTTTTTAAATTTTTGTAATTGTTTGTTTTACAATTTGTCCATGAAATGTTTAAAATTGAATAAAACTAAACCACCAAAAAATAAAATTAAAATAAACTCTCCTTAAAACTAATCCTCATTGTTCAACAAAAAAAAAAAAAACTTATAGTCCAGCGAATTTGTAAGAGAAATAATAAGGGTTATTTGATATACTTATCATCATGAATATATCAACAATTATAATTCATTTTTTAATTTATTCAATACCCTCTCGAATAATATACATTTCAGCAGTTTTTTTTTTTGTATTATTTTGCACTTCAGTGATTTTTAATTTAATCAATAGCTGAAGTTGTTACAGTAGGTCAAATATTCATCGGGTTCACTGGACCGAAATTCATAAATACAAGGGGTTAAAAATGAAAAAGAAAAAAGATCTATAGATACACATGAGTATCAAATTATAATTAGTAAAATAACATACATACATATTTTTTTTTTAATTAACAATCAACATTTAAAAATAGTTTTTCAAAAATAAAAATAACAAAAAAAAAAAAAATATACCTCGCATGATGAGGTCCAACATTTCCACTGTCATAACTCGAACTAGCAGTAATATCAGAATCCGGTATTATTCCAGCTTCCATTCCCAAAGGACCGATACATTGTGCTAAAATTAGAAAAAATAAAAAAAATAAATTAGAAACGTTAGAAAAAAAAATAGGAAACATGAAAAAGGGGTAAATTAAAAAATTAAATATTACACTTGTGCATACAGTAAATGAGTTGAAGGCAACATAAAAAATTGTTAAAAGAAAGAAAAAAAATATATAAAAGTATCCGGAAAAAGTGATAATTAGACATTTAACAACATACATATGTCTATGGCACTTCCATAGTGCGAGTTGAATATCAACTGGTACAGAAGTAACAACGCCCAAAGATAATTCATTACGACAGTTTTTTTTTTAATTTTTTTTCGAAAATAAATGTCGACCGGTTTCTCTTGACTGTACTTTCTTCACTGTACGATGACTATTTGGTTCTCATCGCAGCATCTGTCGTCGCATTGAATAAATCTGAAACATATAAAAAATATATAAATTAAAATTTTAAATAATATAAATGATAAATTTTTTTTTTTTTTATATTTATTTTATACGTTTTTTTCTTTTAATTTTAATTAACTCAAAGTTTTAATTTACGTGAATATTAAAACGTTTATGTCTATATTTTCTTGAACGTTAAAAAAAAAATAATACAAAGTTGGAAAAAAATGAAAATATTATGGCGTCTAAATGTCTACCCAATTAGTCCTTTTTTTTTTTGCGTAGGCTTATGAAAATAGCAGCTTGGGAATTTCAAAATAAAAAAAAATTAAAGTCAACTTTAATTCTAAGTCATGCAAAGGTAAAAATAAATTCTTTTATAAAATTTAAATGCTTTTTTTTTCATTTATTTTATATTTTAAATTATGTGGTTTAAATATTACTTGAAAAAAACCAAGAAAATACTGTTTTATTTTATTTACTCGGATGAAGATAAGAACAATTTAAAGTTTAAAAAAAATATATTTTTAAATGGATAAAAGAATGATAATACTGTGGCACTTGTTTGTCTAACCAACATGTACTCACACTGGTGGTTCAAAGCTCATGATAATGGACAAAGAACGACATTCACATTGCCAGCCATTACGCATCATTACCGAGATTACGATCAGACTTTTGTTGAGTCAACGAAATTGAAATAAGGCCCCCATCAAGATGAATTTACAGAGAGAATATAATTCAAAAAAAAAAAACATTTAAAACAAAAAAATCATATATCCATTTAGATGTGCATAAAATTTTTATAAAATTTTTTAAACTCTTAAAATATACATTCATTTATTTGCTTTTTTTATTTTCAAAATATTTATGACTCGATTTCCTGACAGAATATTTATATTCATACAAAAAAAAAAATTCTATTAAATTTACGCATCATGCTGTAGAGATTGCTCTGCCTTTAATATATTTTTTCATTTTTTAATATACATATTTATTCTTTTAAATTGTATTTTTTTTTATTTTTTTTGACTCTGTTGTATAGAAGATAACAGTTTTCATATACAGACCATAAACCCACCCACCCAGTAATACACACTTTATCAGACTCGATCGATTCGCAAGATTGTCACGTAATCCATACATATATACACACAGTGCATTGAATCCCAAACAACATGATATACCATGTCTGAAATATTTCAAATATTTCATATATCCCTCTTATTTTATCATCATTATATTTTTTTTTATTCATTTTGACAATATTAAATCCATATTCGAGTAATGACGGTAATAAAAGCTTGTTTTAAGCTTTATAATAATATCATAATAATAAATAATAATAATGTTGATAATAATGATATAGAATAATAAGATAAATCCATGCTGGATTACTATTCTGAATATGCCACCTGGTGCGCACAAAAATGAGTGAGATAATGTTTAAAAAATGAAATAAAAACGACAAAGAGATTGAGAGATATTTGAGGTATACATTTATAATTTTATCATTGTGGTTTTTTTTATTTTTTTTTTTTTTTTGGGTTGTATAATGTATTATATTTTTGTATATATTATTAATATATATGTGTGTGTTTTTCGTTGTTTCTATTTCAACAGATGAGAGGATAGTGGCTGGTTTGTTGGTTGGTTGGACCCATGGGTTTTTCGTACCAAGTTCGTTGTCATTAGGGAATGGGTTATACTTTATGTACATATAAACTCAAAATAACTATAACTATATATTTTATACTTTGCTCTTTGTGGGAAAATAAAATAAATAATATAAAAATAGTTATTTCTCATCGTAAAACATATTTTTCAAGACACAGCAAAAAATATTTAGAACAATTTTTTTTTTTTCTCTTTTTCATTTACTTTGACAATTTATATATTGTGGGATTCTTTTAAAAGTTTTTTTTTTTTTTTCACTTTTATTGAGGATCAAAAGTTTGGTGAATTATTGCCAAACAATAGGTAATAAGTTTTAAATTTCAGTTTTAGAAAAAACACACAGATATATATATGGAAGTTTTGGAAAAGAAATTTTTTTTTTATTATTCTGAATGGTATTTGTTGGATAAAGTTTGTGTTATTGTTTATTGGTTGTTTAATTTATTTTTAATTAATAAAGTTTATTCGGCTTGAAAATAATATATATTTGTTGTTTTTAATATAATTGGTCGAGTGATTATTGGGATTAATAAATAATGAAAATCATTAAATTATTTTGTATATTTTTTTTTTGTTTGCTAATTAGAGTAATTTATTTTTAGAATTTTTATAATGTTCATCCCTCAAGAATATAATATAATTATAAAAAATATAAATTTCACAAACAATGAATAATTTTTCATTTAAATTCCTGCCAAGTATTATCTACATGCAATAAATTAAATACAATAAATCAATAAAAAATTAAAAACTAATAATAAAACTCTCAAACAAAGTGGAAAACTCGTAGTTCATTAAGCAGAAAAAAAAAAAATAGTTCAACCTTATATATTAACGTAGAAAAAAAAAAATTCCAATATCGTTTAAATTTTTTTTCTCTCCAATTCTAAAACAGATGGTATTTTTTTTTTTCAAGTAGACAGTTGGCCAACGTAAGTGCTTACACTACATACAAAAATTCTCATGTTTTACCATAAAAAAAAATAGGAAACAAAAAAAAATAAATACTGAAAGTAATACCCAATGTCCAATCCTTCATATAACAATAGAAATTTATCAAAAGTAATGGTTGAAACGTCAAGGCAAATAACCTCAGAAAATGTAAATAGTCACAGACTGCCAATCAGTCTGATTGCACCCATACTCTTGAATTTTTTTTATTCGTCGTTCTGCTCATCTGTCATTCATTCATTCAGTTCATACAAAATAATGCAAGAAAAAAAATAGAAAAATATTAACCCCATCCTTTTTAAAAATTCATACGCTTTTAGTATTGGATCTATTGTTTAACATTATTTCTCCATTACTCCATCATTCTTGCAAATATATACACTGCATCCACAAACCAATAAAATCAACATCAATTTAAAGTACACATAAAAATAAATTTAAAAAAAAATGAATATAATACTTGTTTGTATAATTTTTGGTGAAAATATTTGGCTTATTTTTTCCGGAGTTGTAAAATTTATTTTTCAATTTTTTATTTTTTTATTTAATATAAGTCAAATTTTGATTAAAAATATAAAAACCATCAATTTCTATTCTGGTAAAAATTTATCTCTGGTATTCTTTACTTTGTATATTTTTAAAATTTTTTTTACTCCAAAATCGACTCATCCAAATACTTGAATATATTTAAAATTTTAATTGGGCGCTTGATCCTATTTAACACCCATTCATTTTTCGTCAAAATCATAAAATAATATATTATGTAAGGTATATATAATTTGTAAAAAAAAAATTAGAAAGAATAAATGATTTTTTTATGACTAATTTGAAACAAGTAACTTGGCAAAATATTGTTAATGTTCTTTTGAATGCTTTTCTTTTTGCAAATTTAAATTTTATTTATTTCTAAAAGGGTTATATATTGTAAACAATTTTTGCTCATTTATTATATGATTTATTAACTTTAAAGTCATTAAGTAAAAGTGACATGAGTATACGTTGTAGTCACGTTTCAAGTCACACCAATTAACGAAAAATATTTTAGCAAGATATTTTGTATATATACATATATGCAGGTGCATTTATATTCTCCGTATTTTACCAATTTTCTCATTTAGCATCTGTTCATTCTCGTTTCACAAATACTCTTGTTTCAATTTATTTTTTTATATTTATTTTATTTCATTTATACAAGACTGTTTTATATTTCTCTCGGAAAATTTTATTTGTAATTTTTGTGTTAGATTGTAAAATAGTAGCTACTACTGGATTTAATTTTCTTGGCTGTTGGTGCATTTAGTTTATAAGTAAGTGAATGATAAAATGAAAAAAAAAAGAAACAGTAAAAACATAAATTTACAGTTTATTTATTTATTTTATTTATTTAAATTTTTTTTTTACTTCCACTTTCCGGCACAACAAACGAGATATAGTGGTTATATTTAGATTAGTTCTCGTCACTCTTCTCATTGCTCTTGTCCGCCCACACCATATGAAAATCTACCACCCATTCATCCCACCCCATATTTTTTAGATTTTTTTCTTTTTTTTTATTTTCATTTTTACAACCAAAAATTGCCACTCTTTCTAATTTTTTAAACTCATTTTTTATTTATTTATTTTTCACTCTTAAATATTTTTATTTTTTCATTTATCTTTTTTGCTATATACTTTAAGTGGTACTACATGTGTAATAAATTATTTTAATACATCAAATACTATAATTTACAAATGTTTATTTTTAAATATCTTTCTTAACTTGGATTATTTCTTTGAGGTGAGATATCACTAAAGCTATTATTGAGATAGCAAAAAATAAACATCAAATAATAATTCTAAATTTATAATTCATAAATGTTTTTGTTTTTTTTTTTTTTTGTTTTAATTAAATATTATGGTCTTAAAATAATTATTATAGCTTGTTTTAGAATATTTAGCTTTATGTTTATTTTAATTTTTAAATTACTAATTAATTTCTTATAATAACTCAAATATTTTATGAATTTATTTATTTTTTTTGACAGAATAATTTTATTGATAAAATCCTTATAATTGAATTTTTATTTCTCAAACATTATCAGTTGTTAACAAAAAAAAATTTGAATCATTTTCCATTATGTGTTTAGAAAAAAGTTGCAGCCCATTCAAAATCAATCTGTTACTTTTTTTTATCATCAACCCTTTATTTTCAGCTGATGCATAAGCTTTTTTCTATTACAAACGAGTAACAAAAAGAAAAAAAATATAATGTAGTCATCATCAATAGCTAAATCAATTCCAAATAGCCTTAACCGAATTTTTACCATAAAAAAAAATGCCATTATATTCCATCCAATAGATTCTTGTTAATGTCATGTTGATCAATTGGAAAATTTATTCTCAATCGATAAAAAAAAAAAATAAAACACTCCACATTGATTTCAAAAATTTCAAATTATTTATGAACTAATCAATACCAAAAGCCTGCAGGCATTTCAAACTGCAACGAGTATTTAATTTTTTCAAAAATAGAACAAAAATTATCATCAAAATAATTAATGTTAGCTCTTTTTTTTTTTTTATTTTAATTATACTTGAAAAAGTTTTCTTTTAACTATTATATTGACAAAAGAAATAATTTTTTATTTCCATAATTTCTATTGTTCAAAAACAATACTCTTTTTATACATTTCTGCACAAATAAAATGAGAAAAAAAATTATCCACATTAATATATACATTTATCCAAGTTATTCATTATTATCATAACTATTAATATTTTTTTAAATATAAAATCTCATATATTCAATATATATACATTATTTTCTTTTATCATTTGAATATATTAATAAGAAAAACACTTAAAATCTCATGAATGAATTGTCAAAGTTTTTCCATTGTATAATCAAAACAATGCACATCATTTTGACGTTCAAAATAATAATAAAATAATGCAATTTATAATGAGACTGATATTTTAGATTGTGATGGTAATTAATATCATCTCATTGAATATTATAATAATGATACAAAACAAAAAATATAAAATATAAATCATAAGATAGAAATAATTAATCATACATAAGAAAGTAAAGTAAATATATACCAAACTTTATATATTATAATATACACCTGACAGCAAAAAAATAAATAAATAAAAAATATATTTACAAATTGATATAGACGAGACAGAAACGTGCCCAAAGGCAATATGAGCATCTATAGATGTGGATAAATATCTGCATAATCCAATATCGTTTGTTAGGTAGTCCTTACTTAAATATATATATATATATATACTTAATATAAATATTCCAATACACGTATATATCCCCAGTGCCAAAAACCTCCCCAATGGCCCTTGTATATGTATTTTTATTGCGTCTACGGGGAAATCTCTCTCTAGTCCCTTTTAAATCCCCTTCTTTTTGCCATGTATTTCCTCCTCATCTCACCCATCCACCCCAAAAATACACCCCTTGTAGTATCACCTCTTACCCTGTTGATACAACCGCCACCCCCTTCATTTTATTACTGCTACCATCATATACAAACTCGGCATATATGCATCGATATATGTATAACCATCTGGTAGCCAAAACCAACTTGTTTCGTTTGCTCGTAAATCGAGTTGACATTAACCGTATAGAGATACACACACGGAAACAAGTAACATCAGGAGGATTTTGTCACATGTAGCCACCGGAATTGGACATAAATTATACTATTATATATTGATGGTTTTTTTTATGTTATAGACAGGCATCAATATAAAAACAAAATACAATATTATATATAAAAAACTGTGGGATTGAAAAAATGAAAATAATTCAAGTCATTTTATTATCACTGTACTACACCCTATGTCGGTCGGTTATTTATTTTTTTGAAATTTATAAAGGGAGACACTGCAAAACACAACTAAATAGCTATTTTATTTTACGGGTGAATAATTATTTTAAGTTTTTTTATATACACATGAGTCAAGCTGTTTTTTTTTTTTTGTGAAATGTAATTTGAATAATTTAATTATATATATTTTTTATTGAATTAATTTATATTTATAATTTTTGTTTTATTTTTTTTTTCAAAGCTTAGAGATAATCGAAAAAAAATACAGGATGACTTGAAGCAAATCAAAGAAAAACTAAGGGTAAAATTAAGTGAAATTTCGAAATTGAATTACTCGAATTTTTCTTCGATTGATTTCAACTTATTCCATACGGATTTGCTGAAAAACCTAATAATAAGTTAAAGAAAATAGAAAAATATAATTTTAAAAATTATAAAAACAATTTTATTTATTTAAATAAAAAAACAAATAATAAATCTAATGATTGAAAATATAATTATGCATATATTTCTAAAGAATTTTTTCTTGACTGCACCTTTGCAATGTCCACAGTAAATTAAAATATAAAAAAAAAAAAAAGAGAAGAATACCCGCACCGGATGTCTAATCATCACGCCGGTTATCGGATATGTTAACTCTTTTATTTTTTTATATTTATTTGATTATTATTCTCTTTGTTTTCTTTAGCGTCTTTCATGTCTTTTTTTTTCGCTATTTTTTTTTCTTTTCGTCATTTTACGTTTTCACTTAATGCGACGACGACCTCACACACTACTGAACTGTATTTCCAGTAATTTCGTCGGCACATGTAAATTATAATTTATTTTTTATTTTATTTGCAATGTTTAAGTTACCATAGATGACTACAATTTCCCCCTCAAACATATATAAATATATACAGCCAACATACAGACAAAATTAGTGTGTACATATGTACAAATACGAGTGCAGATAATAATTCTATGGTGTCATATACACTTTACCCCTATTTTTCTATTCTAGGTATATATTCATGCATAGATTTCATCAACACATCCGCACGCAGGTCGAAGCACGTGATTCGCATTATATTATTTTCAATGTTTCACTATTATACAGCCACATTCAATCTACCTAATATACAGCCCTCTTTCTCCTATTTTTTTTTTTCATTCAGCCCTTTTCCCTTGCTCACCCTTATGACTCTCTCTTCATCGCGAAATTCGATTTATCATCTTAATACCCTATCATCATAAGCATCTCCCTTTTGCCTGCTGCAACTTACTTTTTTTCTTTGTGTAAAAAAAAATTCCAAAACATATTTAATAAAATTTGAAAATTATTTACTAAACGTATGTTATTAATTTTATTTTATTTTTTTTTTTTTTTTGAATTTATTATAATAGAGATTTATCTATAAAATTATTATGATTGATTAGCTATATTGTTATTTATTTTAGAGGAATTATGCTTGAGGGTATTTTAGTAGACAAAATTAAATATTTACTCTTTTTTTCTTTCGAATATTATTATTTTTCTAATCCTGAAATAATAAGTGAAATATTTTTCTCATTTAAAATAAATATTTTTCCATTTTCATGTTTTTTTATACCTTTTTAAATGACAGTGATATTATATTTTTAGTTTTGTTATCTTAATTATCTATGTAATATTTGAAATTAATTTTGAAAAAATAACAGATAAATTATTTTAATTTTTATGGTTTTTTTATCAAAAGAATAAAACATAATAAAAGAGCTCATGTTAAATCGTGTTAATCGTTTTGTTGAGAATAAAAAAAAATCAAAAACAAGCCTCTTCATAAAATTAATCTAAACTGGTTTTTAAAATTACTATACTCTATCTTAAAAACCAGACAGGTGTTAAAATTTTAACCGGAGGCCCTTTATTCATTTTCAATATACCAAAAAATACTTATATTTGATGGTTGTATTATTTGTACCTCTATCGAATGGTTATATATTATTTTATTTATTTAAAAAAAAGAGAAAACTAAAGGAAGTACATAAAAGAAATACGAAAACACATATATTTATGATCAAACAAAAAGAAAAAAATATAAACGCATGCGCCAGAATGTGCTTATTAATTTTAATCGTTTTCTCTGCGGGTGTTTTTAGAAGGTAAAATATATGGGTTTCAGTTCGTTTTATATATACGTATGTACATATTAATTTTTAATTTAAAAAAATATGTATTTATTTTTTGAGAATAGTTTTTGGGAAGGGTAGAGAATGGAGTAGAATTTTAACGCTTGATAATTTCGATGAACATATATATCGGTATTCGATAGTGACCCAATGTTCGAAACAAGCTGTGGATTATATAGTTTCGACTAAAGTCATCAGTCTGAAACACGCGATATCGACCTGTTACTAAAGCCGCCACTATCAAGTCGATATTTGAAACAAGACTGCTCAAAAGCACCACCACCATCATCATCATCACCAATACCACCAGCAGAGTATATAACGCCAACTCAATCACAGCTCATACAAATATTTTTTCTTCTTTTTTTTTATTTATGAAATCATATTCTTTAGCTATGTAACTCTATATCTAAATCATCAAAAAAAAAATAATAATCATAGTATGGGTATAAATTATAATAATGAAGTTTAATTATTTATACAAAGGACGAAGAGTTTTAAGAGAGATTGCTTTGAGTGGTTGACAAAATTTTATGCTATACATAATTCAATCAAGCCCTTCAACCCTAAAAAGATTGTCCTTTTTATTCTATTCTTATATATTTATTTATTTTTTTTTTTCAATTTAAAAGGACAAAGAATATAAAAAAAAAAATAAAGGGATATTTTTATTATTTGTTTATTTATTATTATTAAAAATAGTGTTTTTTTTTTTTTGACAGTTTTAATAGGACAAGTTAAATCTCTACAAGCCTAGTATTTTATCATATATTTAAATCAAAAGTAATAAAGAATTTGAAACATTTCAATTTACCTGACAGGTCAAATACAGATATCCAACATTAAAATAATAATTATTATAATAAACTTTGATCAATAAAAAAATATTATTTTTTTTAAATTAATAAGTTCACTTCCACTTTGACTATTCACAAAATCATAAATAATTTATATAAAATACAAATAAGTCACTACATAAATATTATTAATCGATACACAAAAAAATAAACTTCACCCAAAAAAAGAGTAGAAAATAAAAGCTCCTTTATCGTTATACAGTAGTACTGTAGTACGGTAGTACTGTACTACTGTACTATAATTTTAGCCACAATTTAAATATTATAAATTATAAAAATAATAAATAATACTATTTAATCATCAATAAAATTTATCACCCACTTCACAAGTGTCCATTTCCGTTGGTCAGTTAATAATTTTTATTTTAAAATAAATCAACATATTATTCAATTAATATATTTGATAATATTTAAAAAAAATATAAATTTATTATCATAATTTTATTTTTTGTTAAATCAAATTAAAAAAATTAATTATTTATATTTAAAATTCTTTTGTTTGTGATGTATTATTAAATAAATGATCACTGAGCGGAATGAAATTTAACAAAAAATCAATAACTGTTATTAAAAAAGTTAATAATATTTTTGTTATTTAAAATTTATTAATTAATTTATAATTTGTATGTATTTTGTGGTATAAAAAAATTTTGAAATATTTGTCTGTCGTGACCGCGGCGCGGCACAAACTGACAGGAGCATAGTGATCGGAGTTTGGCTGAGACGCCTCGAAATTCAAGCCATGATGGAGAAGGGTCACGGTAGTTCGATCGCCCTACGTCGTCTCTTTTGCTTTTATATATATAAAATATATATCTGTATATATCTTTTTCTTTTACTGCTTTTGCGAGGATTACACTGCCACCTATTATATATTTCATGAAACTCATTGTAGCAGTACTATGCAGCCACATACTGTACATACTGTACATAAGAGTACATGCACATTTGAAACCTTCTGCATATGCATTTGCCAACACTTATCAATGCATTTATATTGATGTGTGTGTGTATGTGTGGGATATAAACCGGCATAAATATGTTATGAATCTCACATACCCTATCATACCCTCCACCAGACTGCCCCGACAGTCTCTCGTGTATGCAATGAATGGCCTATGAAATGCAAAGCAAATGTATTGGTATGAACAAAGTGTATACACATATGTGCAGCTGTACATAAAAGTTCAGAGTAAAACGAGTCTATTGAGGAAAAATAAATATATTTCATACATATTTTCAACGCAATTTCATTTTAGTTTTATTATATCTTTTTTTAGATAAAAAAAAATCAGTAGAATATATTTTCCTATCTATTTTCAATTAAATCAATATCGAGCAATCAATCATTTTTTATCAATTCACTTTTTTTTTTCATTACTTTCAATTGACATACTGTTGCTTTTCATCACACCGTGTGTCAAAGGGCCAAAAAAAAAATAGATAACACAATCGATCCATATATAAATTTATAGAATAACAAAAAGTAAATACAATATCTGCAAAATGATATCTGAAACTAAAAAACTTAACTTGACATTATTTTGAAAAAGAAAGAGATGACTTTCAAAAAAACCTTAACAATGAACCCTTCTTTTCAATAGCATACGTGGATTCGAATAATTAAATTAAATATCACCCACCCTGCATCCCTGCTATACAATATTATATATAAAAACAGATTCTAAATCCAGGTGATCCTATATAATCATTCAAATAATAAAAATAAAAAAAAGACATCCCATCAAATATAGAATTTTTGTCCCCAATGACTCCTCTACACCTATGTCAAAAACACAATAGTACACAAAGCTGTATAATCTTTCATCCGTAAAGAAATTGAAAAAATAAAAATATATAAAAAAAATATAAAAAATACGAGTCGAGCCGTTATGCACCAATACAATCGCCATTTTCTCCCTCTTAAATGTGTTCATACATATATTATAGGTAACTGAAGAAGGGCAGGAGGGCGAAAGGTAAAATATATCCAAGGTAAAAGTGATATGAGGGTTTTTTTTTTTTCTTTTTGGGTTGATATTTTTCCTTTTTAAGAGGGAGAGTATAGTAAGAGCATCGAAGGGTCCGACCAGTAACTTCAACTCACGTTTTAGAGTTATATATATTATAGTAGCTATGGCTCGTGGCAACAACTATAATAAAAGAGGGTCGAAGTTAAGGCGAATGCAGCAACATCAAGGGGATGAAAGGGAGGAAAAAGAGGACTTTAGCCCCCCTTGATCTGTAAGAGTCAGTTTTGTATATAGTATATCCAGCATAAAAGTGATATTAGTAGTAGTAAGTCTGCATGTGAATGTTGGGTAGAGAGAATGAGTAAGTGTGTATGATTATGATGATAGTTGGTGATATAGGCGCCAAGGCCGCGAGGAAAAAAAAAGAGTTACAGAGGGAAAGAGGAGCTGGGGGGCAGCAGTATACAGGGGCCAAAAGGGTCACAAGGGCCAATGGGTGATCATCCTCACGACTAAGAGGGACAGGGGGAAGCCAATGATAAAATAAGATAGCGAAAAGAGGAAGCACGCAAAAGATAAAGGTTAATGCATGTATAACACAACTGAAATGCAATTCGAAAGGGTCGCACAAAATAGGTATATGATATGGGAGACGACGACGTCAAGCAAACGACGACGACGACGATGATGACGACGTCGACGACTGGCAACGTATGTGGTTGGCCATTGACGCGAAATTTTATTGATTTTCCTTTGCCTTTTGCACATGAAAAGGGAGAGAGCAAAAGCATATAGCCTTCAACTGTATACAGTAGACTCTCGACGCCTTGCTTTTATCAGCTTTTTTTATTTTTTTCTCCGTTTATTTATTTTACCTCTTTCTCTTTTTTTTAAATATATATATTTTTATTTTTTTTCTTTCTCTTATATGCTTGATATGTTATCTTATTTTCTTACCTTTTTTTTGGTTCATTTTTCTCTTACTTTCTCTCATTATTGCTTGGATATTATTTTAATTCCATCTCACTCAGCTACTCGCACTCACTATGATGTTGTTAATTATCATAGTAAGGGGGAAGATGAAGGGGGGATCATCGACTTGTTAGGTGGGGTTTGATGAGATCGCCCACGACGCGCCCTTTTCTTCACGCAATATTACAATCACCCACCCAATATTATACTATTATTATATTCCTTCCCTTTAAATGGTGCATGGCAGAAAGTTTTTTTTTTTTTGTTCTTTTTTTTGTTTTTTCAATATTTCTTTTTTTTTCGAGGCGACATCGACCGCGAGAACACGAGAGAAAAATGAGCGGAAATGATACTGCTGATTTCACTTGGTAGATTATTATTTTTTTTTTTCTTTTTTTCCATTAGAAAACAAAAAAAAATTCATATTTACTTGTTTAATATACTTGCGTGTTTTTAGAATGATTGGTTGAATATTATTTTATTATTTTCTTTTGAATAATTTCATATCAATAGAAGTGTTTCTTATAAATTTTATTTTTGATGGATTTGTATTTTTTCCTATATTGTACTTATTAATAATTTTTTTTCATTTTTTTTTTTTATGTCAAAATTTTCGTGTTTTTTTTTAAATTTAATATTGACTTTCTATGTTGTTTTATTTATTTTTTAAAAATATATACTAGAAACACAAATGGGTGAAATGAAATTTAATAAAGTCGAATGTTTTAATGATATTTCTGAAGAAAATATAATTATACTTGAAGCTTGAAGCAATTTTCTTCAAGATATACTTGGTCTCACGTTATTTATATTCATTTATTTCAAAGACAAATTGCTCGCTTCCAATTAGAGTTAATTTGGCTAACAGGCTGGAAATTTTACGACTTGCAATGAGGGAACAATGCCAGGAAGCTTTTTGTATGTGTTCTTGAATTTTGACAAGTACTCAAAACTTTTGCAATTATATACTCGATGTGTTTTGAAGGAGTTTGTTTTAGTCATTGTTGAATCAAAGTTGTATGTTTATGATATATCAAGTACATATTTTTTTAACAATACATTAGACAAGGATCAAATATAATTGTGCATCATGATAAAACTCTCTTTTATACACTCAAAACTCGCAATGAAAATCTTCATTTTAATTAAATTTTCTTGTATTAAAAAAAAAAATAAATAAATACAGCTCTATTAAATTTTTTCAAAAACAAATTATAATACAAATTAAAATATCAATTGTAATGATTAAATCAAATTTTTTTTCTCAAACTTGTTTTTCAATAATTAACTAGTTTAATTTAAATTTAAAATTTGAAATTCTCCATTTCCGTACAATTAATAACCGTATTGTTTGAGTTACAAAACAAACAACGAGATTAAATTTTTTCTTTTTCATTTTTCAAGCTATGCAACGTTCAAATAATAAGTGAACATAAAAGTTTGATTAAAATTTTTTATTTGACTTTTATTTTTTTTTTTCAAATGCTTCAATTATTATTATTCAGCAATTCAAACTAACAAAATTTAAAACAATATAAATTTTTTCATATTTATGAATATTTTCAATTTCCATTTTTCATGTCAACATATTTTAAATAATTTTAAATAGACTCTTAATATTTTTTTTTTTTTAATTGAATCGATACATGCGCGATGTATTTTGAATTACATCAAAGCGCGGGAAAAATATATTCCACCGAGCGCTAGTGTTGTTTTCTTTAAAAAAATAAATTAATTATTAGTCAGCAAAAGGAAAGCTAGATTTCTTATCGAAAAAATAAAAAACAAAATTCCCTCACTACTAAACCGGTAAAACGTGGCAGTTGTATGCACACAATTTGTACATAGTACATACAACTTAACACATACACACAAGTGAATTTAACAAAACCAAGTTAAAAAATTTCACATCACTGTGTCAATTAGTTATAGTTAATAAATATAACTTAATATATGAAATAACAATGAAGTTAATTGTATTATTTGCATTATTATGCACTTTAATTAATAATAGTTATGGTTACTTTATAACGGTTGATGCACATGCTGAAGAGTGTTTTTTTGACAAGTTGATGCAAGGCACAAAAATGGGTTAGTATATGTTTGATATATTTTTTAAATTCATTACACGTCATATGGATAAACATACTTAAAAAAAAAAAATCGTCAAAATAAATAATATTAATAAATTGATAATTATTTAGGTTTAACATTTGAAATTGCCGAGGGTGGATTTTTGGATATTGATGTTACAATAACTGGACCAAGTGGACAAAGTATTTACAATGGTGAACGTGAAGAAAATGGAAAATATACATTTGCTGCAAGTGAAGCTGGTGAATATACATATTGTTTTAGCAATAAAAAAAGTACAATGACACCAAAAGTTGTTATGTTTAATGTTGATATTGTTGAACCAACAAAACATGATGAGAATGCACCAGTTATTGATGGTGATAATCCAGTTAAATTAGATGATATGATTAAAGATCTTAGTTCAGCAATGTGGGAAGTTAAAAATGAACAAAATTATATGCAGGTAATAAATAATATTTTATCTGCAATTATTATTTAACAAGATTGATAAATTATTAGTTTTATATTTGACAATTTATTATTTTTTGTATTCATATTGGTCTTTTTTATTTACCATATGCCATGTTGATAGAAAATTATATTTCTTAATTATTCATTTTGTTGTAAAGTAATTATTTTTTTATAGCAATAATTTAATTAATTTTATGTTATTTTAGGTTCGAGATCGCACCCACAGAGAAATTAATGAAAATACAAATTTTCGTGTTGTATTGTGGACTGTTTTTGAGTCAGCAGTACTTATTTGTATAACACTTGGTCAAGTTTATTACCTCAAAAGATTTTTCGAAGTACGAAGAGTTGTATAAATTGTATAAATATTATTGTTTTTTTTTTTTTTTTTTTTTTTCATTCACTTGGTTATTAACAATTATTTAATTAAAAGAAAACTCATTGTTTATTATTTTTTTTTCTTTCTCATCAATAAGTTAAACCAAAAAGCAAAAAATAGTGACTTAAAAAAAAAAAAAAAAGCCTGATAATAATTGGTGTTTTCTCTTTTATAAAAAATAGAATAAATTGGTGTAAATTTGTACTTGATTATGATTATAAAAATATAAATACATCTATCAAATTTTTTTCAAAAAATATCATTTAATTATCTAAGTATTTTAATTTAGTCGATTTTTTTTGTTTTACAATTATCATAGTATTTTGATAATTTATCTAAACGTTTATCTAATATTTTTTCAATTTTTGATAAATCATGCTGTAATATATAAACACCACGTTGTGTTAATACAATTAATTCTTTCATACCATCATTTGTTATATCTAAATAAGCCATTGAATAAACAGGTGAATCAAATTTTCTTATATCACTTAATATCCATTTTTCATCACAATTAATTTTGAAAACATATATTTCATGTGAATAAGTACCCAATAAAATTTCATTAACACCATCCATATTAATATCAGCAACAATTGACGTCATTATCCAATCAGCATTTTCCGTAACCAATGTAAAATCATTATTCAATCCATTTTTAAGTACATCCCTAAAATAAAGTATCTTATTATAAAAATGAAATTATTTCTATTGTTGAAATAAATAATTTACTTACGAAAAAACAATTGTTTTATTTAATAAATTAACAATTAATATATCCACCACTTGTTTATCATCAATTGTTTTATTATTGAAGCGTGAAAATATTCTAACATTTGATATTGGACTTGAATATCTCAATTTCCATTCATCAATTATTTTTAATGTTTCTATTTCGACAATTGTTATTTTAACTAGCCCACATTGACAGCCAATAGCAGTTATTCTTCTACAAAAAAAAAAATTAATTTAACAAGTGTTTATTAAGCTTAAAATAATAGTAATAACCTTTTGTTATCATCATAGTAGTAAATATCAATCCACAATGCAAGAGCTTCTAAATTAATAAATTCAGGAAAATATTTATCAATTTTTGATTCAACATAACCATGACTCATTTTGTCTTCACGTATCATATGAATTTGTGAATCATTACCAGATATTAGCCAGACAATTTCTTCACCAATATCTTTATCATAAATAAATGTATGATACAATAAATAAGGTATATATGATAGCTCAACTGTTAAACAATTTTGTGCAATTGTTTCGATTGATGATATACCACTATCACCATCACCAGATGTTTCTGAATATATATTTAAATATCTTTCCATGGTGCCATCACCACTTCGTTTTATTATTGTTATTCCAATGGCATATTCTTCTTCGAAATTCTTTTTATTATATCCATCAATTGATATTATTTCTGCACCATCTGTTAATAAATTCATCAAATTATTAGCATTAATATCATTTGTTTTGGTTTATTTTCTTATTATAAATTACTTGGTATATATGTGAAAAGTAATTCTTTAACAATTGGTCGTAAAACATTATTTTCATGATCTGCTTCACATGAATATATTTTACGTCTTAATGATGCAACAAGTATTTTATTTGTTCCATTTGGTGATGATAATTTTGACATTGAATAAATATTTCCCTGTGAGGTTAATGGAAAAAAATGGATGTTTATCAATGAATTCAAGTCACCATCATGGTTCTATAAAAAAAAAAAAATGGATAAATATTATGATTAATACAAAATAAATATAAACATTGAATTGTTTTTGTTTTGCTTGTTTGTAAAATTATGCATTTACCTTATTGTCAATCATTTTATAAATAAATAAATTCGAAAAATAAATATAAACATAATAGATATCAATTTAAAAAATATCATGTATATTTTTAATGGTATTGATGTGTATATGGGTGTTTATTTTTGTATGTGTAAATAGAGAGAGATAATTTTCGTGTTGATCTATTTTTTTCCTCTATTCTGTCTCCTCTCTCTCTCTCTCTCTCTTAAAAATGTTTTGATAAAATTACTCAGCAGATGGCATATTAGTATGTTTCCTATTCAATTTGTTTGAAAATAATAATTTTGGATAATTTACTTAATTGTTATTGCATAATAAAATCATGATTATGATTTTTCCCTTTAAATTAACTTTCTTAATATTTGAGTATCCACAAGTAAAATTTAAAAATTTACCGTTTCCACCGAGTTTATTTACATCAGACGACCGGTTTCACTGTCCATAGTTAAGTTAACATGGTATAGTATAGGGAAAAGAAACGTTAGACTATACGATGTTAACTTAACTATGGACAGTGAAACCGGCCCTATCTCTATTAATTTGTCAAAAAATAAATCTATTATTATCATATTATAAATGATTATTATATTGCTGATTCATGCGTGGCAATGAATATTTCCAGAAAATTCTTTCTTTTTCAAAATTTTGGTGCATGTGTCTTTACTAGGGTTACCATATGCGAAATCCTATCAGGACATGTCCTGATTTAAAAATGAATGTCCTGATGAGTTCTGATAATGTCCTTTTAATATAAATGTCCTGATTTGTCAAGATTTTGTTTTTTTTCTTTATTATTCAATCTGATATTTGTGGTGAAAATATTTCCGATCATCTCCGCAGTAACTCCGAATTTTCTCTGAAATCTCTGAGATTTATCTTGCATATGGATATGCTTGTCGAGCAATGGTTTTGCTTCGCTTCAGATTTATGAAGGACTCCATCATTGACTTTAATCGAGCAATACAAAACGGTTATCTTGACGAATTAAAGTGCGAATTATTTATATACAATTGTATATTCAATTGTATATAAATAATTCGCACTTTAATTCGTCAAGATAACTGTGCTTTAAAGCACATGCCATGAGCGAACTCAAAGTAAAAATAAGTGCTATTAAAAAACACTTAACTATGCTCGCCGATGGCTTTCAAATATTAGGAATGCTAAAGCAAGAGAAAGGCTATCAAAGCAAATAATAGAACTAAACTCAAATAATAGCCAAGATTTGCCATGTTATGATCTTAACTTTAAGGATGCTGCATTGCCACTTTTAAAGTCAAAAAATATATCAATACCTGGATTATCCAATTCGGTTAAATTAAAATATTCTGAGAAATATGGTAGACAAATTATTGCAAGGGAAAATATAAAAGCTGGTGAAATAATTGCTATTGAAAAGCCATATGCCAGTGTTGTCACGATGTCTATGAGACACAATTTCTGTTAGCATTGTGCAAAACAAACTTGGAATGGCATACCATGTAATACTTGTAGCCACGTTATATTTTGTTTTTCTCGGAGATATCTGACGAAGAAAAATTTTTTCGACTTTTTCTCCAATAAAATCGGGTGAAGAAATGTTCGGAGAAATTTTTTTCCTGCAAGCAGTTTATTGTTTTAATGAAAAATTTTTCATGTTTTTCTGATAAAATCTAATTCAACAATGTCAATTCAATCGATAGTATTTTTTTTTTTTTCTTTAATTATTTTTCATCGATTTCTATAAAATGTAACTTTCTTTTTAAATTCTTTTAACTTACAACATTTACTCATATATTTTCATTTCACAATTGCAATGAGTATTTTTAATTTGATTATTTTAATATTAACTTTTAACTCAAGAAGCAAAATATTATTTAACGATTTAGTTTTAAAAAAAAAACAATTAATGTAAAATAACAATAATACAAAATTTTGTAAATTAAGTATTGTCTCAATTAATGACAAGATTCAAATTATTATTTGAAATTTAATACTAGAATAAAATGTTGTTTGATTAATTTATTTTTTTTTCCTCAAAAAAGATTGATCTTTATAATATCTTAACTATTTTTTGGAATAAGATTAATAAGTAATTAAAATTTTAATTATGTAGTAAATATAAAAACCAAATGAAAATTAATAGCAATTAATAGTTTCAAAAAAAATCAAATTAAAACGTTGTTTGTTTGTCATGTTAGATGGCCACATGCCTCAAGGGTCTCATCATTTATTAAAACAAAAAAAAAAAAACAGCTGACCTGAATTCTTTAAAAAACCGTTGAGATTAAGTAATTAATTTTCATATCAAATTATTATATTTATTTGTAACAAAAACAAAATAATTTCATTTCTCATAATCAAATTAAAATAATACAATAATTTTTAATTATTAATTTACAAATAACTTACAAAACAGCCATGTAAGTATTTTTTTGTTTTAATTAAATTTCTTTTTTTCATTCCAACATAACCCTTCGTTATGATGAAAAAATATTAATTATTTTTTTGTTTATTTAATAAATAATAATAAAAGCAAATAACTATTAAAAATTTTTTTTAAATAAACCAAAAAACCAGTTGAAATTAAACAAAGTTTAAATATATTTTTATATTTTGTTTTTTAGATTTTAAGAAAAAAAAATCCAAGGCAAACAATGTCTTCCAGTTCAGAGAGTGATTCTGATGCCAATCGTCGACTTGTAAAATCAAAACCACGTTCAAAAACACCTCAGTTATTAAAAAAACATAAACACATATCTGTTAAAGCTGAAGAATCATCAAGTGATGAAATAAATTTACAAGAAAGTGAAGAAGAATCAGACACTGAAAAAGAAGAGGATAATAATGATCGTCCATCTCATCAAAAACGTAAAAAAAAAAAAAAAAGTCGAGTTCTTGGCTTTATTAATGATGAGGCTGAAGTAGATGATGACATTGATGATGATGAAGAGGAATGGGAAGAAGGTGCTTATGAACATGCAATTAACAATGAAGTTGATGAAGCTGGACCAACAGCTCGAGATATTGAGGGTCGTAGAAGAATGGATAGTCTTTTAGAAAGTTATGACGCTGAAAATATTGAAGAATATTTTCAAAAAAAATATGCTGATCAACAAGATTTACAAAGTCGTTTTGGTCGAGGTTCATGTATGTCTGATGAAATTAATCAAACATCTCTTCTTCCAACAATAACTGATCCAAAAATTTGGTCAGTAAAATGTCGTATTGGTGAAGAAAAAAAAACAGCATTACTTTTAATGCGTAAATTTATAACATATTTAAATACTGATCATCCACTTCAAATAAAGTCAGTAATTGTACCTGAATCAGCCAAAGGATATGTCTATATTGAATCATATAAACAACCTCATGTTAAAGCTGCAATTGAAGGTGTTAGTGCATTAAATCAATACAAACAAGAAATGGTACCAATTAAACAAATGACTGATATTATGAAAGTATTGAAACTTAATGTTACTCTTAAACGTAATCAATGGGTCCGAATAAAACGTGGAATTTATAAAGATGATATTGCTCAAGTATATAATCTCGCTGAGGCCCAAAATAAAGTTGAGCTAAAATTAATACCAAAGATTGATTATACAAGATTGCGTGGTGCATTAAAAGTTGCAGCTAAAAATGATCCTGATGCACCAAAAAAAAAACCAAAACGTCCAACAGCAGCAAAACTTTTTGATCCAGAGGCAGTTCGTGCAATTGGTGGTGAAGTTACTAAAAATAATGACTTTTTTGTATTTGAAGGAAATAAATATACAGAGAAAGGATTTTTAATAAAAAGTTTTCCATTAAATGCAATTGATTCTGATGGTGTAACACCAACATTATCAGAATTAGAGAAATTCGAATTATCACCAGAAACAATTTCACTTGAACTTGGTGATCCTGGTACTGGTACAGCTTCAAAAATAATAAATCATTTTAGTACTGGTGATAATGTTGAAGTATGTGATGGTGAGTTATTAAATCTTCGTGGTAAAATAATAGCAGTTGATAATGATACAATAACAATGATGCCACAACATGATGATTTGAAAGAACCAATTGAATTTAATTCAAATGAATTACGTAAATATTTTGAACAAGGTAATCATGTTAAAGTCCAAAGTGGTAAATATGAAGGCAGTACTGGACTTGTTGTTAGAGTTAGAGATAATTATGTTATTGTATTGTCTGATACATCAATTCATGAAATGGAAGTATTACCTCAACATTTACAGCTATGTGGTAATATTGCATCTGGTGTTGATAGTCATGGACAATATCAACTTACTGATCTTGTACAACTTGATGCACAAACAGTTGGTGTTATTGTACGTTTAGAACGTGATTGTTTTCATATACTTTCAATGTATGAAAAAATTATTAAAGCAAAACCTGGAAGTATATCTAAAAAACATTCTCATCGTAAAACTTCACTTGATTGCCAACAAAATTCAATTGAAGTTAAAGATATTGTTAAAGTTATTGATGGACCACATGCAGGTGAAAAAGGTGAAATTAAACATTTATTTCAAAGTTTTGTATTTTTATATTCAAGAACATACGTAAAAAATGGTGGAATATTCATTTGTAAAACAAAACATGTACAATTGGATGGTGGTATGAAAGTAACTCCATCATGTCAAATATCAGCAGGATATATGTCACCAAGAATATCATCATCATCACCATCTGCAGGTAGTTATAGACGTGGTGGTGGATATAGAGGTGGTGGACGTGGTGGTATGCCAGGAAGAGATCGTACTGTAATAAACCAAACAGTTAAAATTACTGGTGGACCATACAAAGGTCATATTGGCTATGTTAAAGATGCAACAGATAGTCTTGCAAAAGTTGAATTACACTCAATATGTCAAACAATATCTGTTGATCGTTCACATATTGCATTAATTGGACAACCAACAAAACAAGAAAGTACAGATACTTTCTATACAAAGAATAATACACAAACAGCAACTAGTGATGGTAGTCAAACACCACTTCATGGTACATATGGGTCTAAAACACCAATGTATGGTTCACAAACTCCAATGTATGATGTTGGTTCAAGAACACCTCATTATGGATCTATGACACCAAATCATGATGGTTCACGAACGCCTGGTCAATCTGGTGCTTGGGATCCAACAGTTGCCAATACACCAGCTAGAAGTAGTGATTTTGATAGTGAAGAAGATTGGAATGTATCATCAGTTGATGTTGGTCGTGCTAGTACTTCTGTTATATGTGAAAATAAATCATATACACCACAATCAACAAGTATGTATGGTTCAGAAGCAGATTATTCACCATATGAACCATCTGCAAGTCCAGCACCTTCTGTTGTTTTAATTGACGATAATTCAAACTATTCAGGACAAAGTCCTTTGTCATCTAATTTTACTGCTGAAAGTCCAACTTATAGTTATGGAATGTCATCACCAATAGGTGCACGTAGTCCAATGACATCAGCATCAGCTCATCAACGTTCAGCTAGTATTGCTGAGTGGCTTACTGATAATATTGTTGTTAAAATCAACAGTAAATATCCTGCATTGACTGGTCAAATGGGTGTTATTCGTGGCATATCGGTTAATTGAAAATTTATCTCATCAAAGATGTTATTTTAAACAAAACAATTAATTGTTTATTTATTATTGTTTTTCTTGTTTGTTTTTTCTAAATATATAGGGTATAATGTGTGCAGTATTTCTTTTTGCTGAGGAAAGAGTAGTCAACTTGGGATATGATGAGCTGGAGCCAGTTGAACCTAAATCCAATGATCGAGTCAAAGTAATCATTGGAGAAGATCGTGAAGCTGTTGGTTCAATTATGACAATTGAAAATAATGATGCTGTTGTTAAGTTTCAAGCTGGTGCTTTGAAATTATTGCCTCTAAAAAATCTTGGAAAATTATCAGACTAAAAATTACATATTAGATAATAATTAAAACAAGTTTTTTTTTTTTTTTTTTTCATTGAGATTTCGTCAAAATTAAGTTTTCTTTTATCATTGTTTAATATTTTTTTTTCTTTTTCATCTTTATATATAAACACGTTGTTTAATAACAAATATTCTTTATTTAAATAAATAATTATTTAAAGAAAATGTTATTTAGTATTTCTTGCTAATAAATAAATAAATTTAATGAATTTTGCTGTTAAAATTTTAATTTTAATTTTGATAATAGCCTAGCAATTTTGTTGTTGTAATTTTCATTTAAAAGACAATTTATTTCTTTTGAAAATAATATTTGTATTATTTTTATTTTTTCTTCTTCAAATTTTCTTTTGTGTTTCTCAAAATATCTAAACGTTTATTAAGCTTCAAGTTATTTTTAAAAATAAAATAAATACTACAAAGGTATAATTTTGATAATGAAATGAAATATCATTGCTGTTGTACATTCAAGCAAGGAAATTAAAAATACCGAAAATATATATTTTTATTTCTCATATCAACCAGTGTCGCCAAGCAAACTGCACATAATTTTCTTGGTGATAAATTTTCATAAGCACACCAATTTTCTCAACAATATTGTTGATAAAAAATAATTAATTATTCTTAATTGATTTTGTTATTGATAATATAAAAATATAAGTATTGAATAATGTCAAATTTTAAAACAAAAAAAATAAAATCATCTCATGGTTTACCCGAAAATATAGTGGACAGAAATGTAAGTTTATTTTGTTGAACAATTTATTAATAATTTAATTTTTATTTTATCATCAACCACTTTTAACAATTAAATTATTTATGTTTAAATTTTCATTTAAAAAAAAAAGTAATACACATTTAATTTTTTTGTTAATTTAAATCAATTTTATTCAGGGAAGTTCAGTGGAGGCGGAAGAAATAAATGTAACAGAAAAATCAAAAACATTTGATGACCTTCCTTATGAATGTCTTTATGAAATATTTAAATACTTAAATATTCAAGAACATCTCTTTTCAGAAACTGGTAATGTTTAAATTTTTTAATTAACAAAAATCATTATTAAATAATTAAAGTAATTAAATATTAATCTACTAAAATTTTTAATGTTATTCAGTGTGTGAAAAATGGAAAGACGTCAGTTTACGTGGCTGGAAACATTTAGAGGAACTCGATGCAATTGATAATTATTATTATTTTGATGGTAATATAGCAGATGAAAGTACTGTTTTGGAAACAATTGTAATACGTTGTGGACGTTTTTTATCAAGATTATCAATTACTGATAAATATTCACAAAGAGCAGTAGATGCTATTGCTGAACGATGTATTAATATAACTGAATTTACAATTAATATTTATGGTGAGAATAATAATAATTTGTCAATGCTGCTTTTAAATATGACCAAATTAAAAAAATTCACAATACGTATATATCATCCAACAAATTTTAATGATGATATTTTTCAAAGTGTAAATGGTACTGTTGAACATTTTGAAATATCAATTTCTGCAAATAATGGTTACATTTTTTCTGGTAATTTTGCTGAGGTGAGTTTATTTTAATTTTTATTAATATGAATTTTTATTTAATTTATTTTTTTTATTTTTCTAGATGTTACAAAGATTTGGAAACCTCCAGGTATTGATTATGATTAATTCAAAAGTTGATACAAATTTTGATAATGCATTACCAACATTTAAAAATAGTTTAAAACGATTGGATATACCTGATGCTATATTTTTTTATGAAGATTTACGTTTTGAAGAATTAACAGAGTTGGAGGAGTTACAAGCACCTCATATACATCAAATTAATAACTTTTGTATACAAGCGTATGTAACTAATTTAAAGAATTTAAAAATATTAAATGTCGGTACTTGTCGATCTATTGATGATATTGGTTTTTCGTTGATGCCTAATTTTTCAAAGCTCACTGCATTAGATGTGAATGGAACAGATATAACTGATGGAGCTTTGCTAAATTTTGTAGGTTTAAAATGCTTGGAAGAATTTATATGTTCAGAGACAAAGGTCACTGACGTTGGCATTGTCATTGTTCTTCAACATTCACCAAAACTTAAGTATTTAAATATTGAACACACTAAAGTAACTCGGGTGACATTAGACATAGCATCCGGTCTTTTGGAAACTGATAAGAATAATCGAGTACTTGAAATTGTCGTCGATGAACAAGTTGCATCGAACGTTAATCTTTCAAGAAAAATTAAAATTCTACAATACTAATAAATACATGTAAAAGTATTATTATTATTCTTTTTATTTCAACTCATTTGTAATTCAATTAAAATATCAAAATAATTTTGTAACTATGTAATTTTGCTAATAAAAAAAAAACAATGTCATTTTATTTTATTTATGCAATTATTTTTAAATCTTTTATCATTAATATTTTTATCAGTATGACCTATTTTATTAATTAAAATGAGTCTCAATATTTTTATTTTATCTTTTATTATCTTTGTTTTTTTATAAGTCATGATTACATGGCAATTGAATAAATATATATTTTAAATTCAGCTTGTAGAAAAGTTACAGAAGTTAATAATATTTTTTAAGGCGGAGATAGTAATTAAATTTAATGTCAATAATAGTTTTAAAAAATAGAATAAATTAAATAATCATAAATCATCATGATATTGGAATTAACAATTGGTATTTTAATGTTATTAATACTTGGCTATTGGTGGTCAATAAAAACATTTGGATTTTGGAGTAAACGTGGTGTTGTAGGACCTCATCCTGTACCACTTTTTGGAAATATTATTGATACTATAATTGCAAAAAAATCAATTGGTCAATTGATGCAAGAATGTTATAAAAATTATAATAATGAAAAAGTTGTTGGATTATTTGTTTATCGTGAGCCAACATTAATGTTGAGAGATTTGGATTTAATAAAAGATGTATTTATAAGTGATTTTTCAAAATTTTCAAATAGACCAATAAAAATATTTGAAAAAGCTGAACCATTATCTCAATCATTATTACATCTTGAGTATGATAAATGGAAACCATTGAGAAATAAATTATCACCAATATTTACATCTGGTAAATTAAAAGAAATGTTTAATCTTATATTAAATTGTGGTGATAATCTTCAAGGTGTTATGGACAATATTATTGATAAAAATAATATTATTGAGGTACGTGAATTAACAGCAAGATTTACAACTGATGTAATTGGTGTTTGTGCATTTGGATTAGATATTAATGCAATGAAAAATCCTGACAATGAATTTCGTAAAATGGGTAAACGTGTATTTACTGTGAATTTTAAAAAAATATTATTATTTCAATTTAAAGAATTATTTCCTTCATTTTATGAATATTTGGGTTCATTTGTTGATGATAGTCAAGTGACTAATTTTTTTATCAATACAATGAGAGTAACAATGAATTATCGTAGATCAAATAATATAACAAGAAATGATTTTCTTCAATATCTCATGGAGATTGAAGATAATCCAGGTAAAATTTCTAATGAAAAATTAACTGATAGTTTTTTAGCATCACAATTGTTTATATTTTTTTTGGCTGGTTTCGAAACCTCTTGTGAGTATTATATATCAAATATTTAAATATAATAATTATAAAATATAATAATGTTAATTTTTTTTTTATTAATTAGCTTCAACGATAAGTCATGCACTATATGAGTTGGCACAGCATCAGAATTATCAAGATAAATTGAGACAAGAAATCAAAGAAACAAAAGAAGCTAATGATGGAAAATGGACTTATGATTCTATTCAAAATATGAGCTTTATGGAAAAAGTTTTTAGAGGTATTAATTTAAATTAAATTAGTTAATGTAATTTTTATATTATAATTTTTTTTAATTGATAGAAACTTTACGTAAATTTGCTCCAATTCCAAGATTGGTACGTGAATCCAACACTGAGTATACATTTTCTGGCACAAATATAACAATTCCAAAAAAAACAAAAATTGTCTTTCCAGTTTATGGAATTCACTATGATCCCAATATTTATCCAAATCCATATTTATTTAACCCAGAAAATTTTAGTCAAGAGGCTATTGCATCAAGACATCCAATGAGTTTTTTAAGGTAAATAAAAATTAATTTTTTTAATCAATAATTTTACTGATCAATATTTTATTTTATAAATTAATAGTTTTGGTGAAGGACCTAGAAATTGCATTGGTAAGATGATTAAAAATAAATAAATAATGGAAATGATTGATTAAAATATTTTCTAGGTATGAGGTTTGCTTATCAACAATCAAAAGTTGGACTGATTAAAATTTTAGAACGATATCGTGTTGATGTTTGTGACAAAACAGATATACCATATAAAATTAATCCAAAAACTTTCACGATGAATCCACTCAATGGAATTTATTTAAAGTTAACGAAACTTTAACTTTTAAATTGATAATAAAAGATCAAAAAATTTATGTTTAATAATTTTTTAAATTTATTTTAGTTCATGAATAAATTAAACAAAATAATACTTGAATTATTTTATATTTGTTTTTTTAATTCCACATTGAATCGATGCTATCAAAATTCAACATCATAAAAAATTTAATAATCTAATAAAAATTTATTTCATGATTATAGGAAATAAATTGCATGCATGCATTATTTTAAATAATTAATATTACAAAATACAAGACTTGAACAATGTCAGTTAGTTTTAAAACTCAGTCATAAAAACAACTAACAATAATATTATTTTTAAAAAATTCTACTCAAACAGAAATAAAAAGAAATAATTCAAATAAAAAATATGTTAAACAAAGGACAGATAAAAGTCAATCGAATTTCATCGCAATTTAATAATAAATCACCAGACAAATTATCATGGATGATATATTATTTTTTCAAGATATTTGGCTTAGCACCAATTAGTATAAAAAATATAAAATTAAAAAATACAAATACTGAATCTTTAACGTTTAAAAAAACACATTTTGATTTTTTATACATTATTTTACTGATTGTTTTAACATTACCATTAAGTTATATATGCATACAGTCTGTAGAAGAAAAAGATAAAACAGAAAATATTAATTCAAAAACAGAGCATAGTTTAAGACTCTATACAATATTTGCTGGTTTATCTGTAATGTTTATAATCTGGTGTTCAACAGTGCTCAATCAAGATGATGTGATTAAATTATTATCACAAATAGCAACAACTGATGCTGGATTAAATATGTACAGTGATATTTATAAACTTGAATCATCATATTGGAAAATTAAATTAATATTTATTATCAAATTTGCAATGTGGATTGCATTGGGTATATTTGTTTATGTTATTTATAAAAATATTAAAGTTTGGATTATTGTTATTTTGCCAAATTTTATTATCATATGGTACATAATGCAGTATGGATTCATTTTAATTATGTTGGAAAATAGATTTAAAAGTTTAAACAAAGCTTTTATTAAACTTTCAAAAGGAAAAACTCAACCGTTTATTATTAAAACAGTTAGATGTGAAATTTATGATGACAATGATTTTGTATCTGATAGATTTTTTGTACTGAGACAAGCTTATACAATGTACTCAGAAGTGTGCAAAAAATTATCAAATTATTATTCATTTCCATTACTTTTTTCTATGGGCTGGTTTTCGTGTGAAATTATTTACTGTTCTTATTACATTGTTTTATCATTTCTTCTACCTGATCCAATGAAAAGTAGAGCTAAATTGTTTGCACTTTTTTATTGGATTGTTATTGAAACATTTCCAATTATAATTCTTACAAATCATGTTACAAAAATAATGAATGAGGTTCGAATAAAATCAATTAGAAATCAATAATAATATTAATATTAATATTTTTTTTTAAAGATGAAAGCAACTAGTGGAATTGTTTATATTATTTTGGCTCAATCAACTGTCTTTGATAAAATTCAAAATGAGGTAACTGGATGTTTTTCTTGTCTTATTTTTCACCAAGTTAATTCGTTTTATAGTTAATTGAAACTGTATTTTAGTTGAATGCATTTGGTCTTGAGCTTATACATAAAAAAAGCAGCTTTTCAGCTTATGGAATATTCTCACTTGATAATCAGCTCTTACAATCGGTAAGCTAAAATAAATTTTTAATATAAAAAATACAATTATAGTTTTTGAATACATACTGTAATTTTTTTTTATATTATCAAGATTTCTGGAACAGTGGTCACATACCTAATTATCCTCATTCAATTCCAAATGAGTTTAAAAAAAAATAAAACATAAAAAAGTTTCAATAGAAGTTGTAAAATATTGTTAGATAACATCGATAATTTTTCAATTGCTTATTCAAATAACAAGTTCAGTGTTGTGTTGTGTTGTGTTGTTTTTTTTTTTTTTTTTCAAGATGAATATTTAATTATTAGCGATAAAAATGCTGATGTTATTCAGAGATAATAATATTGATTTCCTTTTCTGCTGCTTTTATTAATAAAATTTGTTGCATTTACAAAAAAAACTTTGTTAAATATACAAATAAAATTTATTGAATAAGTTAAGTTAATTAATAAATTAAGTTCAATAATATTGGAGCATTGTTT